>QRFJ01000334.1:28748-51735 GCA_006176705.1 Cocos nucifera | reverse complement strand
CCTTCTTTAAGGACCATTGTAACATTCTTTATGAAAGAAATAAAATTACAAATCGTTTTCTTATTAATGGTCTTTATCAGCTACATATTGATGTACCTATTCTAACTATCGAGCAAAATGTGAATGCCAAATGACCTAGGGATAGTCCAAACGATAGATATCTATGGCACCTAAGACTAGGTCATATAGCAGAAGATAGGATCAACAAATTGGAGAAAAATGGGCTATTGAGTCCGTTGACTTTCGAGTCATATCCAACTTGTGAATCTTGTCTTCAAGGCAAAATGACTAAACTCCCTTTTGTAGGACATGGGGAAAGGGCCACAGATCTTCTTGCCCTAGTACATACTGATGTGTGCGGCCCATTTGATGTGCTGGCTAGAGGCAATTTTGTCTACTTCATTACCTTTATCGATGATCTGTCTAGATATGGGTATGTGTATCCTATGAGACACAAGTCTGAAGCTTTTGAAAAGTTCAAAGAATTCAGACATGAAGTAGAAAAACAAACAGAAAAATCCATTAAGGTTCTTCGATCAGATCGAGGAGGTGAATACCTTAGCTGGAAATTCCTAGACTATCTAGACTATCTAAAAAAAAATGGCATAGTCTCTCAATGGACTCCACCAGGAACACCTCAACTCAACGGGAATTTCAGAACGGAGAAATCAGACCCTATTGGATATGGTTCGATCCATGATGAGCTTCACAGACCTCCCTGATTTTCTTTGGGGACACTCATTGTTAACTTCAATTTATCTACTGAATAGGATTCCCTCTAAAATCATTCCTATCACACCGTATGAGATATGGCACGGTAAGAAACCAAGTCTGAGTCATCTCAAAATTTGGGGTTGTCCGGCTCATGTCAAAAGACAACAAGCGGACAAGTTAGAGTTTAGGTCCTTTAGAGCTTGATTCATAGGATATCCTAAAGAGTCATTAGGATACTATTTCTATATTTCAGAAGACCATAATGTGATTGTGAGTCGACATGCCATCTTTCTTGAAAAATAGTTTATTCAAGATAGCGGCATTGGAAAATAGATCAAGCTTGATGAGAAAGTCTCACAAGTGGAACGAGCTAAGGACCAAGTGGAACCAAATTAGTTTGAGCCAATAAGAACACTACCTCCTCCACCTCGTAGATCGAAAAGAGTTTCCCATCCCCTTGAAAGATACTTAGGTATTATTTCAGAGGAAGTAGAGAAAATGTTTCTCATAGGTAATGGTGCTCATGGTGATGATCCCAAAACCTACAACGAGGCGAAATCAGATATCGACTGTTAGAAATGGCTAGAGGCAATGCAGTCAGAAATTGACTCGATGCACTCAAACCAAGTCTAAACCTTGGTAGATCCACCAGAAGGTATAGTACCTGTTGGGTGTAAATGGATCTTCAAGAGAAAGATTGGTGTAGATGGGAATGTGGAGACATTCAAGGCTAGACTAGTGGCAAAAGGTTATAGTCAACGTGAAGGCATTGACTATCAAGATACCTTTTCCCCAGTGGCTATGCTAAAATCCATCCGCACATTGCTTGCCATTGCAGCCTATTTCGATTATGAAATATGACAAATGGACGTAAAAATGGCATTCCTAAATGGATATCTTGAGGAAGATATCTATATGGAACAGCCGCTAGGTTTCACATCCAGTGATACTGATCACAAGGTTTGCAAGCTGCAAAGGTCCATATATGGACTTAAGCAAGCATCTCGGAGCTGGAACACTCATTTCAATGATGTGACCAAAAAGTTTGGTTTCATCAAAAACGAAGAGAAACCATGTGTTTTCAAAAAGATCAGTGGGAGCACTGCTGTCTTCCTCGTATTGTACGTGGATGACATCCTCCTTATTAGGAATGATATTCCCATGTTGATGACAGTCAAAATGAGGTTGTCCAAGGAATTCTCCATGAAAAGACCTAGGTGAAGCATCCTTTATTCTAGGAATTAAGGTCTATAGGGATAGACCGAATAGGATGCTAGGACTTTCACAGAAGATGTACATAGAGGAAGTACTAAAGAGGTTTAGTATGGAAAACTCTAAGAGGGGATTAATACCCTTCAGACATGGTATTCATCTTTCCAAGAAGATGTGCCCTAGCACACCTGAGGAAATAGAACGCATGAGCAAGATCCCTTATGCTTCTGCAATAGGGAGCCTCATGTATGCCATGCTATGTACACGACCTGATATAGCCCATGCTGTGAGTGTCACAAGCAGATATCAGTCAAATCCAGGTGAAGAACACTGGACTTCTGTGAAATGTATCCTTAAGTACTTGAGAAGAACTAAGGATATAATGTTGGTCTTTGGTAATGGAGAACTCCAAGTCCAGGGATACACAGACTCAAATTTCATGTCTGATATAGATGATCGAAAGTCGACATCTGGGAGTCTATTTGTGTGCAATGGTGGTGCTGTCAGCTGGAAGAGTTCCAAGCAAACGGTGATACCACCTCATCCGCGATTACCTCGAGAAGGGTTATGTCGAGGTCAAGAGAGTCAACTCCACAGATAATATGGCAGACCCACTTACAAAGCCATTGGGCCAGCAGAAGTTCGAAGCCCACCTTGAGAAGATGGGACTTAGACTTGTAGCCAATTGGCTTTAGGACAAGTGGAAGATTATTAGATATATGTGCCCTAGAAGCCAGAATTGGCTGACACTTATAATACACTTCTAGGGGCAAAATTATAATTTTGACTAATATCAATAAAATAGATTATTTTCTATCACATATGTGTATTTAGTGTCTGTGATACATCCTTTGAGTTAATGGTAATGATAATTCATATTTTCAAGAGTTGAAAATTTAAGACATGAATAATCATTATTAACTCATAAATTGCTCCCGACCATAGGATCATCATGAGGATGGTGATTGATCCGGAAGGTTGGTGTACAATCGCTTCTCTTTAGTAGATGAGTCTTGAGTCTACGGTGTGGAGACACCAGAGCGAGAGTACAGGTACTCGTTAGAGAATGAGGGCACTGAGCGTGACCACCTCGAGTAGTCATTAGGGAGTCTACCTTCGTCAATGACTGACTCGATGCTACAGTAGTGTGTCTGGTTCTTTGACCTGAGGTGCATCGACAGTTCACCTTGAGGGTGTTATAGTTTGACTACACCATTACTCGGTCTCCTAGCCATATGGAACCCTGAGGTGTATGTTGGCTATAGCATGTTCATTGTAGGAACTGGATGGCATCAAGATGGAATCTATCTACCTCGGTGGTAGAGGAGCAGCCCTATGATAATCATGAGAATCAAGTCCAGAAGCCCATGGCCATGGCAGAGTGAAATAATAGAAAGAGTTTCTATTTAGATTTTCACATTGGACTCGAATCGAATGATTACATGATAGAAACTAGGGTTTGACGAGTTTACCTTAACCCTAATCTGATCGGGGCTCAAGATAGAAGAACTTAATCACACAGGTAGCTGCACCAAGAGGTTTGCATTCAGCTCTGATGGGTTGCCACCATATACTGCTAGGTGTCACTGGTGGATTTTGGGAGCAATTAGAATGATTTAGATGATCGATCATTCTAGCTGTTCGAATCAGAAGAGTTCTGATCCATCGAAAGGAGTTTTGATGATGTCGATGATAGAGATCATGACATATCCCATTACCATACAGAACTGAACCTAACTGGATCACACAAACAAGAGTTTGAATCTGGTGATCATCAATTGAACTGATCTAGTTCAATTGATCTGAATGAGATTCAATTAGGTTCAAAGAAATCGTGCTAGCACTCGATTGAACCTAACGTTCTTCTTTTTCTATCATAAATAAGTTGTCCTGTTGAGCCAAAGGAGTTTGTGCTCAATCAAAGGCCTTCATATGGTCTGACTGGAGGTTGTCCAAGTCAGAAAAGGTTGTCTTATTTTGTAAGACATTATCTGCCATTTTTGGTCACCTACCATTTCTTGTTCTTTGACTTTGGTCAAAAGTCTACCTTTGACTGGTCAAACGTTGACCATTGATACATTGACTTTTGACCACATGTCATGCACCTATTGGAGAGCTAGTGGGGGCCTGTCCCCCTGCTAGAACCTGACAAGGAGGAGGGCGCACGCCACCCTAGGTGTGTGCCCAAGTTGGAGGCGCCTAGGAGTCCTTGTTGGATAAGGACTCCACCTCCCTTTTGGATTTCAATTAGAGTTCTTCGAAGAATCCAATTTGACTGGTGTTAGGCGCCCTCTAAGGAGGAATCTAGGGGGCTCTATTCCTACTAATCAGATTTAGATCTGATTTCACAAAGGGTTATGATTGGTTGGGAAGAAGAGGAGTTGGATCACAGCTAGTCTATAAATAAGACACTGTACCCAACTCAGATTGAGACATGAGATGAGATCAGAGTTTCCCCATGCCCCAAGGCTGTCTCTCCTCCTCTCCTCCATGCTAAACCTTCTTCTCCCTCTCCTCTCCACGTCCAAAGTGTTTGGATCATTGGTTGGTGCGATTTAGGCAAGAGAAAGGCAATCAAAAGCAAGAAGGCTGCACTGCTGCAAAGGACGACTGCTGATCTTCAAAAAGAGTTTTGAAGATCCTCCAGATCAGATCCAGATCTGATTTTTGGAGATGTGATAGAGAAGAAGAGGATCTCTAGATCCAACCTGACTGGATACTGGTAGAGGCCAGGCGCTTGCGTGGCTAGATCCAGAACCTTCCGTTGCATATAGGATCATCAACAGGGTAATAGGATTACCCAAATCAGGTAAACTAAATTTGATTTAATTTATCCTTATTTATTTTTTTTATTAAAATATAAGAATCAGATCTAAAACATCCTATATCTAATATAGATCAAAGAAAAAAATTTTAAAATATATCTCTTGATCTGATCAGATCTGAACGAACCTGGACCGAAAAATTAGGATTTTCCTTCAGTACTACCCCCAAACGAACTCCTCTAGCCACCCTCTTTTTGGATGATTTTCTTCAATCAGGTTCCACCATTAGAACTCCTTCTACGTGATCTCTTTCAATCGAATTCATTATGAACGAACTCCTTTCAGTTGCCAGATGGCCTTAGAAGAGTTTGAACTTTCCTAAAACTATTGAGATTTAAAGCTCTTCACTATCAACATCTACTCCATCCGAACTTCAACTATTAAATTCTAATGAACAAGCACATCACGACAACGAACACTATCCTCTGTAACAAACTTCACATGGTCCCGAATGGTCCACTATCAAGCAGTTACGATTGTCACCATCATTCTGTTACAAGCTTCGCCTATTTAAGAGATCCTCTAGATATATTTTCTCTCTAAGCTTAAAACTCTGCTCCTCAATTTCCTGAGCATTCCATTTCTATTGGCTAGAAGAGCTATCTTAATTGTCGGAGGGTCCTGCTGGAGCAACCACCCTCGACTTCGGTCAGGATTATGTTTTGCAGATCATCGATGACGATCTTGTCTCCTCCACCTCTAGCTTCATTCTGACGTCAACGAGATTCTGCATCAACACTTCTATTTCTGGGCTGTCGGATGGATCTAGTTGAGAATTACCCAAAATTCCATAATTAAGCACCAGGATCTAGTCGAAATTGATTTGGACCATTTGATCATGTTTATCAAAAAGATCTGGACTACCCAATTGCACACAGGATGGCATGAAGATGTTTAAATCAAGTCGGAATGCTTCTTGACCATCGAATTTTGATGCTTATCATTACAGCAACAAATAAAAATTTAAAATCAATCTTACTCTAGGTTAGAATAGTGGTGAGTTGGATTTTGATTTTCTCAAGGATTGAACGTTGAGTTACATTTAATTTTTATTTAAAAAAATAAAATTTTAAAGCAAAAATTTAAAGTAGTAAATTAAAGAAAACTAATTTAAATTTAGCAAATTAAAATAAAAAAGGTAAAGAATAACTAATTATGATTTTATAATTAATTAAACATAAGAAGAAAAATTTATCTAAGATTTTAGTTCCATCTTTCAATATTCAAGTTTATAACTGATTCATGTTGTCTTTTTATTATCAACATATAATCTTATGAGATGTATATTCCCTTGATCCAATTCTAACATAACTGATAAGTATCATAAATTTATAAATAAAAGTATTAATTTATCAATTAATTCATATTAATTTTTAAGAATTAATGATCAATTTATATATAATTTTTAAGAAATTAATATTTTTATTAATTAAAAAATAATTAAAAATTAATAAAAATTAAAAAATAAAATTTTATCATCAATAGAAAGAGCTCATCTTTTTGATCATGATGAAATAAATTTAAAGTAAAATAGAGCTAAAATGGAGAAGATATGAATTTTTAAAGATAAAAAAAAAATTAAATAAAAAAAGAAAAATGGCTTAGCCTGCTTAAGCCGATGCGCCAAGCCAGCCATGCAAGCCGACTCAGCTGTAGAAGCTATCAGCCGATCCATGATCTAAACGTGGATCGCCAGCTCAGCAGAAACCAGCAAATCACGGAGCAACATGTGATGGACCTAGACCCTTAAAGGGTTCACAGAAAATCTATCGCGACTCATAGAGCATTTTGATCTTTTTCACTCGATGATAGGAGCACTGATTAGCTATGGTGTGCAGTGCGGCTGGTCCATGCACTCCATGGAAATAGTAATTGTGCCATCGGACAGCTGCGGTAGCTTGCAGTCAAGATCAAACGGTTGTGGTTATTTTTAGATTTAATTCTGCTTCAGACTTCATGCGGATTGCCATCCAACAACAGTTCTCGATCTAGAGGATGATCCGATGGTCCAGAACACTCCCGACGATAATCAAAACTCCCAACACATGATCAGCGATCAGATTTTCTCCATCAATATGCGATCGAATAGTCAGAATTTAATCCGACCTGATCTGGGCTGATACACATCTAATTTGGATGATTTTTGATCCGTTGGATTCCTATCGATGGCCAGATTTCATCCAGAGCAATAGAATTCATCAAGAACTCTTTTTAATCTAATTTTCATTCAGATTTCTTCAAATTTTGATAATCAAAGAGCTCCTTAGTCCCACATTGCCTAGAAGAGAACTCTCAAGCCCTCCTAGCTCTATAAAAAGGACCCCAGGCCTCTAGAAATCAACATCTTCGATCAAGATGAAGCTTTGGTACAGGGTGAAGCTAGGCTCTAGGTTAATGGCTACTTCGAGGCAACTAGTGCCGAGAGAAAAAGCTGGGCTTCTACACCATCTTTCCATCCATGCCGATCCAAGATCAGAGATCAGGCTATTTTATTTTATTTTTTTCTTTTTAAATTCTATATATTTAAATTCTAAAATTTAAATTAATATAATATTTATTTTTATGCTCTTTAAATTCATGCTCTTTATTTTTATTGTAATTTAATTTCTACATTTTAATTATTGCTCTTTATTTTATTGCAAGTAGATGCTAAGATCTAACTAGTAGATCTTAGTACCAAGTTTAAATTTTTGCACCCTTTAATTTTTGCTTTCCGACTTCACTTTTACTTTTAAAACTCTTTTCTTTTCTTTTTTTTTTCAAAAATTAAAGATCTCAAATCTAAAAACACTATCTTTCCTATGGATTCGATCCGACTCACTACTATCTACGTATTTTTAATTATTTTAAGAAGTTGGATTAAATTGATAAACACAGTGTCTTAACGACAACATCGCGTTCCTATCAATAATCTATTCTACCGAGCATGAACTATATCTAACATGATCATGATCTATCTCATAGACATAGATTATTTAGATCACATAACAAAAGAATATAAATATAAATCTAATTAGTTCTTATAATTTATCCTAATTATAGCACAAACTGTATCTTTCTGCAATCATAATCTATCTCCTTAGTATAAAGTGTAGAAAAAATAAATATTAAAGCATAAATAAGAAAGACATGGAATAGATAAATAAATTTTATTGCTCAATAAAAAGATAAATAGGATTCAAATTATAAACTCTCATGATTAAAAAACATTTCTTACTCCCAAAGTCATAAAATCTCTAGCCGTACATGGATTTGATCATTCTGGCTTCCGACATGTTCAAATCTCCAAAGAAAAAGAAAAGAAAAAAAAAGAAGAAAAATAAAAGAAGAAGAAAGAAAGGAAGAAGAGAAGAGAGGAGGAGAGAAAGCAGGCTTGGAGGGTCTCCAAGAGGGCTAATCCTCCAAAGAAGGGCTCTCTCTAGGTTCTGGCATGAAAGGGGATTAAATAGAGGAGAAACCAGTATTTTTGACTCCTTACCGAAGTCTAATCAGAGTTTCGATCAAATTCTATCATCTAATTAAAATTTCAGCCATTAGATCACCATCGAATTGATCAAAACCCATCAAAATGCCATCGATAGATTTAAATCATCACCTAGATCTATTCTAGGCTATCAGATTGCTTGATTAGGGGGCTAACCACCATCAGATCATGCATAGGGTGCTTGAGAAATCCTGGAACATGTCGGAACTCTCTCCTATCATTGGATCTAAACTGGCATCGATGATGATCATTAGATCACACAACACTATTCCTGTAGATAGCCTAAACCAAGCTTGCCAAAGACCTAGACCAATTAGAGCTTATTGTGCCACCTATGATAACTATCACAAATTTATAAATAAAAGCATTAAAATATATATAAATTAATATTTATTTTTAAAAATTGATATTTTTATTTATGTTTTATAGAAAAGAAGCTTACCAATGCGAAGAGCTTAATTTATGGGTTCAAATAAATCAAATTTGACAAAAATCGAAGCTAAAATGGAGTAGAAATGAAGGCAAGAAAATTTAAATAAAAAATAAAAAAATATACATAAATAAAAGAAATAAAACTAGCTGACTTAGCCCACTGAACTGACTGGTCTAAAGAAAACCAGCCAACCAACAGCTCGCTCGCCCGCTAGCCAGCCCACGCACGTGCCCGTCAGCAATCCCAGCCGGTCCCTACTTCTCCTCATTATGATGTCACCCTGATATCAGGAAACCGCACGGTGCACAGTAGACCAGTGGCTGACTCAATAGGAACAGACCTATAAAGGGTCCATGGAATTAACCACACAATAATGGAGGGCATTTTGGTAATTTTAAATGGCATGGCGAGCTCTGATTGGTTCAGGTCTTTGGCAAGCTCAGCTCAGGTGGGCCATAAGTAAAGTGTTGCACGATCTAATGGTTGACATCGATGCCGCTCCAGATCCAATAATAGGGGAGAGTTCCGAGATGATCTAGGATTTCTCAGGCACCCTATGTGCGATCTGATGGTGGTTAGCCCCTTGATCAGGCAATCTGACAGCCCAAAATAGATCTAGGCAATGATTTAAATTTACCGACAGCAATTTGATTGGTTTTGATTTATTTGATGGTGATCCAATGGCCATGATTTCAACTAGGAGAGAGAATTTGATCCAAACTTCGATTAGACTTCGGCAAGGAATCAAAAACACCAGTTTCTCCTCTATTTAATTCCCCTTCATGTCAAAACCTAGAGAGAGCCCTCCTTTGGGGGATTGGCCCTCTTAGAAGCCCTCCAAACCTTCTTTCTCTCCTCCTCTCTTCTCTTCTTTCTTTCTTTCTTCTTCTTTTATTCTTCTTTTATTCTTTTTCTTTTCTTTTTCTTTGGAGATTTAATCATGTTGGAAGCCAAAAAGATCAAATCCATGTACGGCTAGAGATTTCATGTCTTAGGGAGTAAGGAAAATCTTCTAATCATGAGAATTTATAATTTCTACCCTTTTTATCTTTTTATTGAGCAATAAAATTTATTTGTCTATTGCATGTTTTTTTATTTATGCTTTAATGTTTATTTTTCTTGTACAATATACTAAGGAGATAGATTATGATCGCAGAAAGATAGGGTCTGTGCTTAGATTAGGATGAATTATAAGAATTAATTAGATTTATATTTATATTCTTTGATTAGATGATCTAAATAATCTATGTCTATGAGATAGGTTATGATCATGTTAGATATGATCTGTTGGGTGTAAACCCTTTTCATGCCGAAGTCTAACGGAAGGTCGAGCCTTCAGGTGACTTCATCCGGCAAAGGCAGCCGCATCTAATTTCGATCGGTGAAGAATTTATGCTTAGGTGTCGAAACTACAGACCTTCAATTTGAATTTATCAGCTAATCTTCTTCGCTCAGATTTCTTGCTCCCTCATGTGTCCCTAGAACATATAGGGCATTATAGATTTCACTCGGATGAACTTGAATAGTGATGACAGCCACCAGGTAGCTGAGTAACAGGTCTAATTATGATTTGATTTGGCCGACCTTAGTGCCCCTTGAATTTCTCCCCAGCAAAAAGCCATCCAAGTTGTCCAAGATTGGACCGACATTGGATCAACAAAACTCCTCCTTAGACAAACTCCCATAATATACTAAGAGTAGCAAACCTCGGGATTCCTGCATCAAGAACTCTAAATGTGGAGGCAAAAGGACCTTGTCTCCTTTATATTAGCCTCTAGGCAGTCTCAAAGGCAGCCGAGCTTCGAAAGAATAAATCAACAGATCCTCTCCAAGCAAATCTCCTTTCGCTCCTTCCAGGAAAATTCCCCCCAGCCGATGTCCTCCCCATTGATCTTCTTTTTGACACCAACTGATTTCTTTTCCATCAACCCCCATCCATCCAAACTTCTTACATCAGCTAGGAGGGAACACATTGATATGTATTTGCTTCTTCAGTGGACCTCCTTCCAGGATTCTACAATAGGAATGTTTTCGAAGTTATTCTCCTTCAGTTGGGCTTCTCCTTCTAGTAGAACTACTTCCAGATTTTTCTCCAGTGAACTTCCTTCATGATTTCTTTAGTCATAGAGCTTTCGAATCCCTTCTTGTTGAACTTCTTGCAGTCACCCAGAAGGGTCTCCTCACCTATACAAATTTGGTTCTTTACACAGCATGGACTAACTCACACATAGACTACCTTAGGGGAGTCTGAATTCCTTTGGAGTTGATATAACTCAAAGTTCTTCATCGACCGACGTCTACTCCTCCGAACTTCAACTATTAAATTCCAACGAACTGACATATCACAACAACAGACACTACCCTTCATAACAAACTCCACGTGGTCTCGGACAGCCCACTACTAGATGGTTATGGCTGTTGCTCTCAGTTTGTTATAGGATCTGCCTATAAAAGGGACCCTTTAGATACGTTTCTTTGGAGAGCTCTCTTCTCCTTCCTCAATACTCTGCTACTTTCTTTCCTGAGCACTCCATTTCTATTGGCTAGAAGAGCTGACTTGATCGTCAGAGGGTCTTATCGGAGCCATCATCTTCGACTCCGGTCAGGACTTGCCTTGTAGATTTTTGATGGTGACCTCATCTTCTCCAACTCCAGCTCAGTTCTGGCATCAACCAGATTCTGCACCAATAGGATTGGCACTAGAAGGAGGGCCCTTTGAGTCCTTATTCTAAAAGGAGTGCCCAATCAATCTTGATCATTTTCTTCTTTTAACTCTTCAAGACCCATTGAGATCCATCTTTGTTCAATCTTTTCAGCCTAAAAATGCCTCTAAAGAAGACAACCATCCGATGATCCGCTACTTTCACTATCAGATCTAAGCCAAATCCATCCATCCCTACTTCACCGGTGCCTCACCCCCCTCCATCGATGGCCATGCTGGATTTGGAGTAGTTCAACCTACTGATACAGTAGGTTCGAGGCCTCCCCAAAATGGTGCAGGTTATGCAGCAACTTTCGATGGTGGCTCCATCGAAAAATCTTCCATCGGGATGTCAAGAATCGATCCCAAGAAGGCATACTTGGGTCGGCAGACCCGTCACTCCTAGAAAAGGAAAATAGAGAGTTGAAGACCCCTGTTCAAACCATAATTCTTCTCTAGAAGAAACCTTCTCCATCTATAGGTGGAAGCCTTCCAAGATCTGTGATTGAGATGATGTTCTCGATTAAAAATTATAAGAAATGGACCAACGGATTGAGAAACTCTGCCATATCACCTCGGCTCACCATGATGACCTTTGCACCAATCCTTCCTTTTCTGCTCAAATTATGCAAGAGCCTGTCCCACCGAACTTCAAGCTTCCCCAATTTAAAAGCTACGATGGAACCTCTAATCCGATCGACCACTTGAAGGCCTTTCAAAGCATGATGCTGCTCCATGGCGTGCCAGACACTATCTTGTGCCAAGCTTTTCCATCTACCTTGAAGGGAGCAACAAGAAACTAGCACTCGACACTAAAGCCGGGTATGATCTTCTCTTTCAACCAGATGAGCTATCAGTTTATGGCTCATTTTGTCAGTAGTCGACATCCCAAGTGAGGTTCAGACTCCCTCATCAGCATCAAGCAAAAAGATGGAGAGTCAATTCGGGCTTACGTCAATCGCTTAAATGCTGCTAACCTTGAGGTCTGAAATCTAGAATAGTCTATTACCATGGCGGTGTTGATGGATGGCTTTCAAAAAAATAATCTATTATTTGATAGGTTTGGTGTACATGACGGAAGCATGGATTTCAAAGCAAAATATGAAATCAAAACAAACCAAAACCAAAACCCTAGGATCACCTTATTAGCAATTAAATTATATAACATACAATTATAGTATAAAGGAAAGTATTAGAACATACCTCTTATCGCTAAACCCTAAATTAACCCTGATTGTTGGTAGTAGTCTGTCAGGGATTCCACTAGGTGCCCATGTGTTCATCCTCCAACGTTGATCCACATAGAGACTTGATCAAGACACCAGCACCTCTGATTTATATAATTAAAATTCTTGTAATAAGAACTTCAATTAAATGGGCAAGACCTTCTAAAGCCTTTATGTCACCTTCCTTGCCTTTCCTTATCTATCTTTCTTTTTCTTTTGTCTTTTTAATTTTCTTTCCTAATCTCTTAGTCTTAAGATGACTTCTTGTCCTTATAAAGACAATGTCTAGACAAGAGAAAGGAAGAAAGAAAATTAGACAAAAAAAAACTCTTGTAAGAAAGAAAAGATAATGTTCACACCATCGGACTCTTGAAGCACACCCTTATTTATAATGTACGTAAGGATGCCAACAAAAATCTCATGCCCTTTCCTTTTCTATTTCTCATGCCCCATCAGCCAATCTCATGCCTTATCAGAAAAAATGAGATATAGACTTAGTCCAAGAGGTGCTTTAAAGTAGAAAGACTCTTCGGACTAATTCTACGTATTTTTTTATGAAGAGTCATGATGCTTCATCCTTGGTGCCACCCTTTTCATCCATTAGATCACGAAACAAAGCCATCCAATGGCTCTAAAAAGGGACGCCCATTCAGCAATAAGGCATGGAAGAAAACTTTGAATAGTCAAAGTCCCAAGAGCTTTTGACTTGGTCCAAGAGACGTCAAGGAGGAGTAGGCGGCATGGGGTCTTGAGCGGCAAGGTATCTTGGGCGACAAAACAACATGGGCAAAAAAATTTAAAAGGAAAAGAAGTCTTTTATCTATAGAAGGACTCTTCTACACCCCATACTTGATGTCCATGCCAATTAAAAAAAAATTACGCAACATAATATATGGGAAAGGTCAAAGAAGGTAGGCATTATCTTATTCCATGCGCCAAAGTGTCCTTTGCGCATGAAATACTTTCCACATGCAAGAGAGAGACTCTCTAGCATGTGGAATGTGAATGTGAGGCATCCAATCTGAAGCCCAATCAATCTAGATTAATCCAACTCAAGACCAAATCTTATTTGGCTCAAATTGGATCTAAATTAGCCCAAATCGGAAGCTGATACGAATCCAATTTGAATCCTGGTGCTAGGGTTTGCTATATGTGCTAGCATATTCATCTTGCTAACATGGTCTAATCTAATTAGACCCTTAATCAATTTTTTTTGTATGTGACCCATTGGGTTCCACATCTAACCAGCAGTGAGTTTGGGTGTGATTTGACCTAATCTGGTTAGAACTCAACCAAACCGATTTAGGTCAAAACTAGCCAACCCAATTTGACTTAAATTAGAACACTTTCTAATTTAATGATCAAATTAAAATTTTAACTTGATCGAACTCACAAGAAATGATTGACGTCTAGCAACCTATCATGACTACTCAAAAGATGTAAAATTTTGATGGAAATACCAACCATACCCTTCAGTGAAATTTACCATGCAACTAGATTCTTCGATCTCCCTACATCCTGAATATGACTCTGGGTATGAAAATATGTCAACCCTAATATCATATTCATTTCTCTTTCAATCTTATGATAATGATTCATTTAATGAAACATTAGAAGCCATTTCTAATCATGCTGTGATCAAAGTCTTCTTGAATCATTATTTGTTTGAAGCAGGTAGGATGCTATTTCCCCTTACCAGGAAAGATCGATTCCATGTTAACCTACTCACAACCTTCATATATATAATCTACCATATCCAGAACATCCCATACATAACTGAGTCATGAATGAGTTTGAACCAAAATATGGATTTATATATATAAGATTCTATGATAGTTTCAGGTCAAAGGATTACATGCACAAATTCTACTATGAGAACCATCTATTGACATGTAGATAAGACTCCATTAGATATTCTCAATTTGGATCAATTCAGTGAACTCATTCTCTAATGAGCACCCACATTCTTGTATTAGTGTCATACATAGGTTATTGTGAGATCAATCACCCTCTTAATTGAGCATACAAAGAATGTGCTAGTCTTACTGAAAAACATTAATCCCTAACTCAATGTCTCATCGACTAGGAATATTTAAATTAGGGTTTTAAGATTTTAGATCTCACTAGTATGATCTCATCATAATCCTAAAATTATAGCCCTAATTTATAGGACTCATCATAATAATAAGACACTGCATATGATGAAATAATTGCCTTTATTTATTAAAAATGTCACTACAAGAGTCTGGAAGACAAAGAACATCCCAAAAAAAAATTAGCTTGAGGGCATAATCCTTTCAATCTGCTACTTGCACTAAAGCCAATTGTCCTTATATTTTAATCCCATACAATCAAGGTGGCGATCAAACAGTTGCAGTGGTAAAGCCTTAGTGAATGGATCTGCTAGGTTGTTCTTTGTATCTACTCGTTTTATGACTACATCTTGTCTTTCAATAATTTCTTGAACGAGATGGAAGCATCTCAGAATGTGTTTGGATTTATGATGAGATCTTGGTTCCTTTGCTTGAGCTACAGCTCCAGTATTATCGCAGTAAAGTAGTACTAGTTTCTCAATTTTAGGAATAATTTCTAATTCAGTGATGAACTTTTTCATCCAAACAGCTTCCTTGGCGGCTTCACTTACAACTATGTATTCTGCTTCAGTGGTTGAGTCAGCTATAGTTGGTTGCTTAGTACTCTTTCAACTCACAACTCCACCATTCAGAGTAAAGACATATCCTGAAATGGATTTGCTATCATCTAGGTCTGATTGAAAACTGAAATTACAATATGCTTCTAGTTTAAGATCAGAACCACCATATACAAGAAAAATATCTTTAGTCCTTCTTAAGTACTTAAGAATATTTTTCACAGCTTTCCAATGATCCTCTCCTGGATCAGCTTGAAATCTACTTGCAATGCCTAAAGCATAAGCAACATCAGGCCTTGTACATAACATGGCATACATTATTGATCCAATAGCCGAAGCATAAGGAACAGAACACATTCTATTTCTCTCTTCAGGTGTCTTTGGAGACATCTTTTAAGAGAGATGTACGCCTTGACTTATGGGTAAATAACCTCTTTTACTCCCATCTATACTGAATCTTTTCAGTATTAAGTCAATATACCTTGATTGGGACAAGCCTAGCATCCTCTTAGATCTATCTCTATAGATCTTTATTTCTAGTATATAGGATGCTTCTCCCTAAATCTTTCATAGAAAACTTATTTGATAGCCATAATTTGACTGATTGTAACATTGGGATATCATTTCCCAATGAGGAGTATGTCATCTACATACAGAACCAAGAATACTATTGTTCTCCCACTAGTTTTCTTGTACACACATGGTTCATCCACATTCTTGATAAAAGCAAACTCTTTTATTGTTTTCATCAAAATGGATGTTCCAACTCCTTGATGCTTGCTTTAATCCATAAATGGATCTCCTTAAGCTTGCATACCTGATTTGGTCTCTCATTTGACTCAAATCCCTTCTAGCTATGACATATAGACCTTCCTCCTCAAGGAAACCATTAAGAAAGGCAGTCTTTACATCCATTTGCCATATTTCATAGTCATGGTATGCTGCTATAGCAAGCATAATCCGAATAGATTTGAGCATGGCAACAGGTGAAAATGTTTCATCATAATCAATCCCTTGTTTTTGCTTAAAACCCTTAGCCGCAAGTCCGGCCTTATAGGTTTCAATTTGACCATCAGCTCCAATCTTTTTCTTAAAAATCCATTTGCATCCAATAGGATCTATATCCTCTAGTGCATCCACCAAAGTCCATACTTTGTTGGTATGTGCATGGATTCCTATTTTCGGATTGCATGGTAGCCAGCCATTTGTCAGAGTCCTTACTTTTGACTGCTTCCGTATAGGTTCAGAGGTTCATCATTCTCAATGACTTGGGCTTCATTGTTCTCAATAATGAACCCATACCTCATAGGTGAATTTCTTACTCTTTTAGACCTATGGATAGGAGTTATATGTTCTGATTCTTTTATGTGATTATTTGGTTGAAGAAATTTATCTATTTGATTTTTCTTGAACTTCACTAAGTTCAATATTTCTGCCACTGCCCTTTTCTAGGATAAATTCTTTTTCCATGAAAGTGGCATGCCTACTTACAAAACACCTTTTGTTCAGTAGGATGGTAGAATAAATATCCTATACTATTTCTAGGATATCCTTATAAATAGACATCTGTCTGATCTAGCATCAAGCTTATGTCCAAAATTATTTTTGACAGATGCTAGACAACCCCCATATCTTAAGATACTTAAGATTTGGTTTCTTATTTCTCCTTATGTCATATGGAGTACTAGATAGAGACTTAGAAGGTACTCTATTCAAGATGTAAATTGCAGTCTCCAGAGCATGACCCTAGAAGGAAAATAGGTAATTCAGTGAAGCACATCATGGACCATACCATATCTAATAAGGTATGATTTTTTCTTTCGACTACACCATTTAATTATGGTGTATAAGGAGGTGTCCATTCAGAGAGAATCCCTTTAAATTTAAGATAGTCTAGAAACTCACTAGATAAGTATTCTCCTCCTCGATCAGATCGAAGGATTTTTATACATTGTCCAGTTTGTTTTTCGACCATACTTTGATACTCTTTAAATTTATCAAAGGCTTCTGATTTGTGTTTCATAAGATACACATATCCAAACCTAGATAAATCATCAGTGAACGTTATAAAATAAGAGTATCCTCCTCTGGCTTGAGTTGTCATAGGACCACATACATCTGTATGTACAAGTTCTAATAACTCTTTTTATCCTTTCTCCATGTCCTACTAAATGGAATCTTGGTCATTTTACCCATGAGGCATGATTCACAAGTTCCTAATGATTCATAATCAAAAGAATCAAAGAACTTTCTTTGTATAACTTGTTAATCCTAGCCTCACTAATATGACCTAATCGACAATGCCAAAGTAAAGTATTATTTATGTCATCTCTCTTACATTTTCTATTTTCATCAATATGAAATATATTATCATCCAAACATGGAGTTAACAAACCATTGCTAAAAAATGCCAAAACAAATATTTTCATTAGAATATTTGATCGAGCAACCTTCACTCATTACATTAAGACTATAACCTTGTTTTAATAACAAAGGTATAGATATAATATTTCTAATGATCTTAGGCATATAATAATAATTTGTAAGCTCTAAGATCTTCCCATAAGGTAACTCAATATTTTGTTCCTATAGCTTCTACCTGGATAGAATCTCCTCCAGCGCCATAGAGTTTGAGGTCACCTTTCTTCAAACTCTTAATTTTCTGCAGTTTCTGCAAAGATTTGCAGATATGAAAACCACAGTCGGTATCTAATACCCAAGAATTTAAAATTAAAGAATTTAATGATAATATAGTATGTATCTCATACATATCTTTTGGTGCATTATTTGCACCAGACTTCACGGTTGTAAGGTAAGCCTTGCAATTTCTCTTCCAATGACCTGCTTTGCCACAGCAAAAATAGGTCGTCTGTCCGGAGACCTTCTTCCTCTTTTTCTTCTTATTTATACCACTTTTAGGATTCAACCTTCTTTTTGAACCCTTTCTGCCTGCCTTCTTCTTAGAGATCCCATCCACAAGAAGAAGAGGAGCCTTATCTTTCTTGATATGGCTTTCTATTGTCTTGAGCATATTTAACAGCTCAGGACAATGAAGAATTCAGTTTGTTCATGTGATAGTTTCATGATAAACTAAAAAAATGATTCTGAGAGTGATTGCAAGATCAAATCCTGACTTAAGTCTCCATCCATAATAAAATCTAATTGACTTAATCGAGTGATTAAATCAATTACAATCAAAACATGATTTTGTATGGATGTTCCTTCTGTCATTCTTGCATGAAATAACTACTTTGATATCTCATATCTAGCAGTCCTACTATGCTCTTCATAAAGCTCTTTTAAATTGAGCAATATGGATTGAGTGTCCATGCCATCATGCTGCTTCTGTAATTCATTATTCATAAAGGCAAGTATAATGCATTTGACGGTAGGAGAATCATTTTGCCACATCTGGTATGTGGACTTATCTTTATCTGTGGCATCATTTCCTAATGGCTTAGGATCAGGGGCATCAAGAATATAGGAAAGTTTTTCTTGACTAAGTACTATTTTAAGGTTTCTCAACCAGTCAACATAATTTTGACCAGTCAATTTATTTGAATTCAAAATTGAATGCAATGAAAGTGAAGAAGCCATTTATCTACATAATAAAGAACAATATATAAGCAAACAACTCATGATGACAAACATAATTAAATTAGGACTTTAATTTAATTATGTCTCCCACTAAAAAACATAACCCGCTCATAGATTTTCTTAGTGAGAATAAGATCCTAATTCCTTATAAAAGGTCTTGTGGTTGCACAACAAACCTGTTATAAGTTCATAAGTAGGAAACTCTTTCCAATTGCATTTAATGCAACTCTCATTTAACTTTTGCCTCTAAAACATTAATAGCCTTGTGTTAACACAACAAACTTTAATATTTTAGTTTAAGTAGAACTCTTCATTTCTATACAATCATAATGAAATATAACTACTTTTGTGGTTACACAACAAAGTAGTATATTCAAAATGCTGTAAGCATCTCAATGCACTAGATTAATATTACATCATTCCCCAAAATAGATCTTGTGTTTACACAATAGAACTAATATGGTTCAGGACATAATAAGAAACTAGTATGAAGGAAGGCCTTGTGTTTACACAATAGAACTAATATGGTTCAGGACATAATAAGAAACTAGTATGAAGGAAGGCCTTAATGTAGTGAATATAATACTAAGCATTTCAATTTGGAATTAAATTAATTAAATCGACCAGGTAAATGGGAGAGAAGTGGGAGCCCCCCGTTGCTTTCCTTAGACACCAATAAATTGGCCAGGTTAGACAACGGAATCAATTAAAAATCATGTTCTCTTTACCAATCATGAACCATTTTTTCTAGACACCGATTGATCAATTAGACATCCTGATTGATTTAGCTATAGATTAATTACACTACAACTAGATATAATTTTATAGAGGGATTTAAATGGTCTCGATATACATACTGATTTAAATCAAACTAAATATCTAATAGCATCAATAAAATATATATATCTATTAACATGTATAATTATTCTAGGGCAACCATCATTATATGGTGAATTCTTTCCACTATATCAAGGCAACCTTTACAGAATAATATATACAACATAATCTCATTATGATAAGTAAAAGAATATGATCTCATCATATGAACAAAAGAATGCTAAAATATTATATCATATTTTTCATTTATGCCATTATACTATAAGCAAAGCATTATATGATTTAACCTAATAAGGCTTGCTCTGATACCACTGATAGGTTTGGTGTACATGACGGAAGCATGGATTTTAAAGCAAAATATGAAATCAAAACAAACCAAAACCAAAACCCTAGGACCACCTTATTAGCAATTAAATCATATAACATGCAATTGCAATATAAAGGAAAGTATTAGAACATACCTCTTATCGCTAAACCCTAAATTAACCCTGATTGCCGGTAGTAGTCTGTCAGGGGTTCCACCAGGTAACCACATGTTCACCCTCCAACGTTGATCCACATAGAGACTTGATCAAGACACCAATACCTCTGATTTATATAACTAAAATTTTTATATTAAGAACTTCAATTAAATGGGCAAGACCTTTTTAAGCCTTTATGTCACCTTCCTTGCCTTTCCTTATCTATCTTTCTTTTTCTTTTGTCTACTTAATTTTCCTTCCTAATCTCTTAATCTTAAGATGACTTCTTGTCCTTATAAAGACAAGGTCTAGAAAAGAGAAAGAAAGAAAGAAAATTGGATAAAAAGAAACTCTTGTAAGAAAGAAAAGATAATGTTCACACCATCGGACTCTTGATGCACATCTTTATTTATAATGTACGTAAGGATGCCAACGAAAATCTCAGGCCCTTTCCTTTTTCATTTCTCACGCCCCATCGGCCAATCTCATGCCTTATCAGAAAAAATGAGATATAGACTTAGTCCAAGAGGTGCCTTAAAGTAGAAAGACTCTTCGGACTAATTCTACGTATTTTTTTTATGAAAAGTCGCAATGCTTCATCCTTGGTGCCACCCTTTTCATCCATTAGATCATGAAACAAAGCCATCCAATGGCTCTAAAAAAGGACGCCCTTTCAGCAAGAAGGCATGGAAGAAAACTTTGAATAGTCAAAGTCACAAGAGCTTTTGACTTGGTTCAAGAGACGTCAAGGAGGAGTAGGCGGCATGGGGTCTTGAGTGGCAAGGTATCTTGGGCGACAAAACAACATGGGCAAAAAAATTTAAAAGAAAACGAAGTATTTTATTTGTAGATGGACTCTTCTGCACCCCATATCTGATGTCCATGCCAATTAAAAAAAAATTACATGACATAATATATGGGAAAAGTCAAAGAAGGTAGGCGTTATCTTATTCCATGCGCCAAAGTGTCCTTTGCGCATGAAATACTTCCCACATGCAAGAGAGGAACTCTTGGCCTGTGGGATGCAGATATGAGGCACCAAATCTGAAGCCCAATTAATCTAGATTAATTCAACTCAAGATCAAATCCTATTTGGCTCAAATCAGATCTAAATTAGCCCAAATCGGAAGCTGATTTGAATCCAATTCGAATCCTAGTGCTAGGGTTTGCTATATGTGCTAGCATATTCATCTTGCAAACATGGTCCAATCTAATTAGACCCTTAATCAATTTTCTTTGTATATGACCCATTGGGTTCCACATCTAACCAGCAGTTAGTTTGGGTATAATTTGACCTAATCTAGTTAGAACTCAACCAAACCAATTTAGGTCAAAACTAGCCAACCCAATTTGACTTAAATTAGAATACTTTCTAATTTAATGGTCAAATTAAAATTTTAACTTGATTGAACTCACAAGACATTATTAACGTCTAGCAACGTATCATGACTATCCGAAAGATGTGAAATTTTGATGAAAATACCAAACATACCCTTCAGTGAAATTTACCATGCAACTTGATCCTTCGATCTCCCTACATCCTGAATATGACTTTGGGTATGGAAATATGTCAACCCCAATATCATATTCATTTCTCTTTCAATCTTATGATAATGATTCATTTAATAAAACATTAGAAACCATTTTTAATCATGCTTTGATCAAAGTCTTCTTGAATCATTATTTGTTTGAAGTAGGTAGGATGCTATTTCCTCTTATCAGGAAAGATCGATTCCATGTTAACCTACTCACAACCTTCATATATATAATCTACCATATCTAGAACATCCCATACATAACTGAGTCATGAATGAGTTTGAACCAAAATATGGATTTATATATATAAGATTCTATGATAGTTTCAGGTCAAAGGATTACATGCACAAATTTCATTATGAGAACTATCTATTGACATGTAGATAAGACTCAATTAGATATTCTCAATTTGGATCAATTCAGTGAACTCATTCTCTAATGAGCACCCACATTCTTATATTAGTGTTATACATAGGTTATTGTGAGATCAATCACCCTCTTAATTGAGTATACAAAGAATGTGCTAGTCTTATCAAAAAATATTGATCCCTAACTCAATGTCTCATCGACTAGGAATATTTAAATTAGGGTTTTAAGATTTTAGGTCTCACTAGTATGATCTCATCATAATCCTAAAATCATAACCCTAATTTATAGGATTCATCATAATAATAAGACACTGCATATGATGAAATAATTGCTTTTATTTATTAAAAATGTCATTACATGAGTTTGGAAGACAAAGAACATCCCAAAAATAAATTGGCTTGAGGGCATAATCCTTTCATTATTCTCCCTGGAGAAGAAGTACCCTAGAAATTTTGTCAATATGCTAGCTCGAGCCAAAGAATATGCCCGAGCTGAGGAAGCCTTCAAGATGAAGGATGATGAAGCTGCATAAGAGTGACAGATGGGCAAATCTAGCAAGCCCGTAGTTGATGAAAAGCTGAACAAAGTTTGACTGTGCTCCCGAACTCTCCCCAAGCGTAAGCAATCCCATACTCCTCCTCAAGCTCGTCACCAAAGAAGCCCTGAAAGAAGGGCATGAAGAAGTTCTCCTCCTAGAAGATTCTACAACTATGCCCCACTCAATGCTCTGAAAGTACAAGTACTGATGGCGATCAAGGAGCAATTGCCAAGATCGAAGAGGATGCACACTCACCCTGGCAAGCGCAATCCTAACAAATACTACCATGGTCACGATACTGAGAAATGCATTCAACTCAAAGATGAGATCGAGGAGCTCATCAGGCGAGACCGACTCGATTGATTTCTACAACATTGGTTCGAAGGAAGAGAGGATCGGCCAAG
>QRFJ01000334.1:0-27748 GCA_006176705.1 Cocos nucifera | reverse complement strand
GCTGTTGCTCTCAGTTTGTTATAGGATCTGCCTATAAAAGGGACCCTTTAGATACGTTTCTTTGGAGAGCTCTCTTCTCCTTCCTCAATACTCTGCTACTTTCTTTCCTGAGCACTCCATTTCTATTGGCTAGAAGAGCTGACTTGATCGTCAGAGGGTCTTATCGGAGCCATCATCTTCGACTCCGGTCAGGACTTGCCTTGTAGATTTTTGATGGTGACCTCATCTTCTCCAACTCCAGCTCAGTTCTGGCATCAACCAGATTCTGCACCAATAGGATTGGCACTAGAAGGAGGGCCCTTTGAGTCCTTATTCTAAAAGGAGTGCCCAATCAATCTTGATCATTTTCTTCTTTTAACTCTTCAAGACCCATTGAGATCCATCTTTGTTCAATCTTTTCAGCCTAAAAATGCCTCTAAAGAAGACAACCATCCGATGATCCGCTACTTTCACTATCAGATCTAAGCCAAATCCATCCATCCCTACTTCACCGGTGCCTCACCCCCCTCCATCGATGGCCATGCTGGATTTGGAGTAGTTCAACCTACTGATACAGTAGGTTCGAGGCCTCCCCAAAATGGTGCAGGTTATGCAGCAACTTTCGATGGTGGCTCCATCGAAAAATCTTCCATCGGGATGTCAAGAATCGATCCCAAGAAGGCATACTTGGGTCGGCAGACCCGTCACTCCTAGAAAAGGAAAATAGAGAGTTGAAGACCCCTGTTCAAACCATAATTCTTCTCTAGAAGAAACCTTCTCCATCTATAGGTGGAAGCCTTCCAAGATCTGTGATTGAGATGATGTTCTCGATTAAAAATTATAAGAAATGGACCAACGGATTGAGAAACTCTGCCATATCACCTCGGCTCACCATGATGACCTTTGCACCAATCCTTCCTTTTCTGCTCAAATTATGCAAGAGCCTGTCCCACCGAACTTCAAGCTTCCCCAATTTAAAAGCTACGATGGAACCTCTAATCCGATCGACCACTTGAAGGCCTTTCAAAGCATGATGCTGCTCCATGGCGTGCCAGACACTATCTTGTGCCAAGCTTTTCCATCTACCTTGAAGGGAGCAACAAGAAACTAGCACTCGACACTAAAGCCGGGTATGATCTTCTCTTTCAACCAGATGAGCTATCAGTTTATGGCTCATTTTGTCAGTAGTCGACATCCCAAGTGAGGTTCAGACTCCCTCATCAGCATCAAGCAAAAAGATGGAGAGTCAATTCGGGCTTACGTCAATCGCTTAAATGCTGCTAACCTTGAGGTCTGAAATCTAGAATAGTCTATTACCATGGCGGTGTTGATGGATGGCTTTCAAAAAAATAATCTATTATTTGATAGGTTTGGTGTACATGACGGAAGCATGGATTTCAAAGCAAAATATGAAATCAAAACAAACCAAAACCAAAACCCTAGGATCACCTTATTAGCAATTAAATTATATAACATACAATTATAGTATAAAGGAAAGTATTAGAACATACCTCTTATCGCTAAACCCTAAATTAACCCTGATTGTTGGTAGTAGTCTGTCAGGGATTCCACCTAGGTGCCCATGTGTTCATCCTCCAACGTTGATCCACATAGAGACTTGATCAAGACACCAGCACCTCTGATTTATATAATTAAAATTCTTGTAATAAGAACTTCAATTAAATGGGCAAGACCTTCTAAAGCCTTTATGTCACCTTCCTTGCCTTTCCTTATCTATCTTTCTTTTTCTTTTGTCTTTTTAATTTTCTTTCCTAATCTCTTAGTCTTAAGATGACTTCTTGTCCTTATAAAGACAAGGTCTAGACAAGAGAAAGGAAGAAAGAAAATTAGACAAAAAGAAACTCTTGTAAGAAAGAAAAGATAATGTTCACACCATCGGACTCTTGAAGCACACCCTTATTTATAATGTACGTAAGGATGCCAACAAAAATCTCATGCCCTTTCCTTTTCTATTTCTCATGCCCCATCAGCCAATCTCATGCCTTATCAGAAAAAATGAGATATAGACTTAGTCCAAGAGGTGCTTTAAAGTAGAAAGACTCTTCGGACTAATTCTACGTATTTTTTTATGAAGAGTCATGATGCTTCATCCTTGGTGCCACCCTTTTCATCCATTAGATCACGAAACAAAGCCATCCAATGGCTCTAAAAAGGGACGCCCATTCAGCAATAAGGCATGGAAGAAAACTTTGAATAGTCAAAGTCCCAAGAGCTTTTGACTTGGTCCAAGAGACGTCAAGGAGGAGTAGGCGGCATGGGGTCTTGAGCGGCAAGGTATCTTGGGCGACAAAACAACATGGGCAAAAAAATTTAAAAGGAAAAGAAGTCTTTTATCTATAGAAGGACTCTTCTACACCCCATACTTGATGTCCATGCCAATTAAAAAAAAATTACGCAACATAATATATGGGAAAGGTCAAAGAAGGTAGGCATTATCTTATTCCATGCGCCAAAGTGTCCTTTGCGCATGAAATACTTTCCACATGCAAGAGAGAGACTCTCTAGCATGTGGAATGTGAATGTGAGGCATCCAATCTGAAGCCCAATCAATCTAGATTAATCCAACTCAAGACCAAATCTTATTTGGCTCAAATTGGATCTAAATTAGCCCAAATCGGAAGCTGATACGAATCCAATTTGAATCCTGGTGCTAGGGTTTGCTATATGTGCTAGCATATTCATCTTGCTTGCAAACATGGTCTAATCTAATTAGACCCTTAATCAATTTTTTTTGTATGTGACCCATTGGGTTCCACATCTAACCAGCAGTGAGTTTGGGTGTGATTTGACCTAATCTGGTTAGAACTCAACCAAACCGATTTAGGTCAAAACTAGCCAACCCAATTTGACTTAAATTAGAACACTTTCTAATTTAATGATCAAATTAAAATTTTAACTTGATCGAACTCACAAGAAAATGATTGACGTCTAGCAACCTATCATGACTACTCAAAAGATGTAAAATTTTGATGGAAATACCAACCATACCCTTCAGTGAAATTTACCATGCAACTAGATTCTTCGATCTCCCTACATCCTGAATATGACTCTGGGTATGAAAATATGTCAACCCTAATATCATATTCATTTCTCTTTCAATCTTATGATAATGATTCATTTAATGAAACATTAGAAACCATTTCTAATCATGCTGTGATCAAAGTCTTCTTGAATCATTATTTGTTTGAAGCAGGTAGGATGCTATTTCCCCTTACCAGGAAAGATCGATTCCATGTTAACCTACTCACAACCTTCATATATATAATCTACCATATCCAGAACATCCCATACATAACTGAGTCATGAATGAGTTTGAACCAAAATATGGATTTATATATATAAGATTCTATGATAGTTTCAGGTCAAAGGATTACATGCACAAATTTTACTATGAGAACCATCTATTGACATGTAGATAAGACTCCATTAGATATTCTCAATTTGGATCAATTCAGTGAACTCATTCTCTAATGAGCACCCACATTCTTGTATTAGTGTCATACATAGGTTATTGTGAGATCAATCACCCTCTTAATTGAGCATACAAAGAATGTGCTAGTCTTACTGAAAAACATTAATCCCTAACTCAATGTCTCATCGACTAGGAATATTTAAATTAGGGTTTTAAGATTTTAGATCTCACTAGTATGATCTCATCATAATCCTAAAATTATAGCCCTAATTTATAGGACTCATCATAATAATAAGACACTGCATATGATGAAATAATTGCCTTTATTTATTAAAAATGTCACTACAAGAGTCTGGAAGACAAAGAACATCCCAAAAAAAAATTAGCTTGAGGGCATAATCCTTTCAATCTGCTACTTGCACTAAAGCCAATTGTCCTTATATTTTAATCCCATACAATCAAGGTGGCGATCAAACAGTTGCAGTGGTAAAGCCTTAGTGAATGGATCTGCTAGGTTGTTCTTTGTATCTACTCGTTTTATGACTACATCTTGTCTTTCAATAATTTCTTGAACGAGATGGAAGCATCTCAGAATGTGTTTGGATTTTATGATGAGATCTTGGTTCCTTTGCTTGAGCTACAGCTCCAGTATTATCGCAGTAAAGTAGTACTAGTTTCTCAATTTTAGGAATAATTTCTAATTCAGTGATGAACTTTTTCATCCAAACAGCTTCCTTGGCGGCTTCACTTACAACTATGTATTCTGCTTCAGTGGTTGAGTCAGCTATAGTTGGTTGCTTAGTACTCTTTCAACTCACAACTCCACCATTCAGAGTAAAGACATATCCTGAAATGGATTTGCTATCATCTAGGTCTGATTGAAAACTGAAATTACAATATGCTTCTAGTTTAAGATCAGAACCACCATATACAAGAAAAATATCTTTAGTCCTTCTTAAGTACTTAAGAATATTTTTCACAGCTTTCCAATGATCCTCTCCTGGATCAGCTTGAAATCTACTTGCAATGCCTAAAGCATAAGCAACATCAGGCCTTGTACATAACATGGCATACATTATTGATCCAATAGCCGAAGCATAAGGAACAGAACACATTCTATTTCTCTCTTCAGGTGTCTTTGGAGACATCTTTTAAGAGAGATGTACGCCTTGACTTATGGGTAAATAACCTCTTTTACTCCCATCTATACTGAATCTTTTCAGTATTAAGTCAATATACCTTGATTGGGACAAGCCTAGCATCCTCTTAGATCTATCTCTATAGATCTTTATTTCTAGTATATAGGATGCTTCTCCTAAATCTTTCATAGAAAACTTATTTGATAGCCATAATTTGACTGATTGTAACATTGGGATATCGTTCCCAATGAGGAGTATGTCATCTATATACAGAACCAAGAATACTATTGCTCTCCCACTAGTTTTCTTGTACACACATGGTTCATCCACATTCTTGATAAAAGCAAACTCTTTTATTGTTTCATCAAAATGGATGTTCCAACTCCTTGATGCTTGCTTTAATCCATAAATGGATCTCCTAAGTTTGCATACCTGATTTGGTCTCTCATTTGACTCAAATCCTTCTAGCTATGACATATAGACTTCCTCCTCAAGGAAACCATTAAAAAGGCAGTCTTTACATCCATTTGCCATATTTCATAGTCATGGTATGCTGCTATAGCAAGCATAATAGGAATAGATTTAAGCTTGGCCACAGGTGAAAATGTTTCATCATAATCAATCCCTTGTTTTTGCTTAAAACCCTTAGCCGCTAGTCCGGCCTTATAGGTTTCAATTTGACCATCAGCTCCAATCTTTTTCTTAAAAATCCATTTGCATCCAATAGGATTTATATCCTTTGGTGCATCCACCAAAGTCCATACTTTGTTGGTATGCATGGATTCTATTTCGGATTGCATGGCAGCCAACCATTTGTAAGAGTCCTTACTTTTGACTGCTTCCGTATAGGTTAGAGGTTCGTCATTCTCAATGACTTGGGCTTCATTGTTCTCAATAATGAACCCATACCTAATAGGTGAATTTCTTACTCTTTTAGATCTATGGATAGGAGTTATGTGTTCTGATTCTTTTGTGTGATTATATGGTTGAGAAATATCTATTTGATTTTCTTGAACTTCACTAAGTTCAATATTTCTGCCACTGCCCTTTTCTAGGATAAATTCTTTTTCCATGAAATGGCATGCCTACTTACAAACACCTTTTGTTCAGTAGGATGGTAGAATAAATATCCTATACTATTTCTAGGATATCTTATAAATAGACATCTGTCTGATCTAGCATTAAGTTATGTCCAAAATTATTTTTGACAGATGCTAGACAACCCCATATCTTAAGATACTTAAGATTTGGTTTCTTATTTCTCCTTATGTCATATGGAGTACTAGATAGAGACTTAGAAGGTACTCTATTCAAGATGTAAATTGCAGTCTCCAGAGCATGACCCTAGAAGAAAATAGGTAATTCAGTGAAGCACATCATGGACCATACCATATCTAATAAGGTATGATTTTTTCTTTCGACTACACCATTTAATTATGGTGTATAAGGAGGTGTCCATTCAGAGAGAATCCCTTTAAATTTAAGATAGTCTAGAAACTCACTAGATAAGTATTCTCCTCCTCGATCAGATCGAAGGATTTTTATACATTGTCCAGTTTGTCTTTCGACCATACTTTGATACTCTTTAAATTTATCAAAGGCTTTTGATTTGTGTTTCATAAGATACACATATCTAAACCTAGATAAATCATCAGTGAACGTTATAAAATAAGAGTATCCTCCTCTGGCTTGAGTTGTCATAGGACCACATACATCTGTATGTACAAGTTCTAATAACTCTTTTATCCTTTCTCCATGTCTACTAAATGGAATCTTGGTCATTTTACCCATGAGGCATGATTCACAAGTTCCTAATGATTCATAATCAAAAGAATCAAAGAACTTTTCTTTGTATAACTTGTTAATCCTAGCCTCACTAATATGACCTAATCGACAATGCCAAAGTAAAGTATTATTTATGTCATCTCTCTTACATTTTCTATTTTCATCAATATGAAATATATTATCATCCAAACATGGAGTTAACAAACCATTGCTAAAAATGCCAAAACAAATATTTTCATTAGAATATTTGATCGAGCAACCTTCACTCATTACATTAAGACTATAACCTTGTTTTAATAACAAAGGTATAGATATAATATTTCTAATGATCTTAGGCATATAATAATAATTTGTAAGCTCTAAGATCTTCCCATAAGGTAACTCAATATTTTTGTTCCTATAGCTTCTACCTGGATAGAATCTCCTCCAGCGCCATAGAGTTTGAGGTCACCTTTCTTCAAACTCTTAATTTTCTGCAGTTTCTGCAAAGATTTGCAGATATGAAAACCACAGTCGGTATCTAATACCCAAGAATTTAAAATAAAAAAATTTAATGATAATATAGTATGTATCTCATACATATCTTTTGGTGCATTATTTGCACCAGACTTCACGGTTGCAAGGTAAGCCTTGCAATTTCTCTTCCAATGACCTGCTTTGCCACAGCAAAAATAGGTCGTCTGTCCGGAGACCTTCTTCCTCTTTTTCTTCTTATTTATTCCACTTTTAGGATTCAACCTTCTTTTTGAACCCTTTCTGCCTGCCTTCTTCTTAGAGATCCCATCCACAAGAAGAAGAGGAGCCTTATCTTTCTTGATATGTCTTTCTATTGTCTTGAGCATATTTAACAGCTCAGACAATGAAGAATTCAGTTTGTTCATGTGATAGTTCATGATAAACTAAAAAAATGATTCTGAGAGTGATTGCAAGATCAAATCCTGACTTAAGTCTCCATCCATAATAAAATCTAATTGACTTAATCGAGTGATTAAATCAATTACAATCAAAACATGATTTTGTATGGATGTTCCTTCTGTCATTCTTGCATGAAATAACTACTTTGATATCTCATATCTAGCAGTCCTACTATGCTCTTCATAAAGCTCTTTTAAATTGAGCAATATGGATTGAGTGTCCATGCCATCATGCTGCTTCTGTAATTCATTATTCATAAAGGCAAGTATAATGCATTTGACGGTAGGAGAATCATTTTGCCACATCTGGTATGTGGACTTATCTTTATCTGTGGCATCATTTCCTAATGGCTTAGGATCAGGGGCATCAAGAATATAGGAAAGTTTTTCTTGACTAAGTACTATTTTAAGGTTTCTCAACCAGTCAACATAATTTTGACCAGTCAATTTATTTGAATTCAAAATTGAATGCAATGAAAGTGAAGAAGCCATTTATCTACATAATAAAGAACAATATATAAGCAAACAACTCATGATGACAAACATAATTAAATTAGGACTTTAATTTAATTATGTCTCCCACTAAAAAACATAACCCGCTCATAGATTTTCTTAGTGAGAATAAGATCCTAATTCCTTATAAAAGGTCTTGTGGTTGCACAACAAACCTGTTATAAGTTCATAAGTAGGAAACTCTTTCCAATTGCATTTAATGCAACTCTCATTTAACTTTTGCCTCTAAAACATTAATAGCCTTGTGTTAACACAACAAACTTTAATATTTTAGTTTAAGTAGAACTCTTCATTTCTATACAATCATAATGAAATATAACTACTTTTGTGGTTACACAACAAAGTAGTATATTCAAAATGCTGTAAGCATCTCAATGCACTAGATTAATATTACATCATTCCCCAAAATAGATCTTGTGTTTACACAATAGAACTAATATGGTTCAGGACATAATAAGAAACTAGTATGAAGGAAGGCCTTGTGTTTACACAATAGAACTAATATGGTTCAGGACATAATAAGAAACTAGTATGAAGGAAGGCCTTAATGTAGTGAATATAATACTAAGCATTTCAATTTGGAATTAAATTAATTAAATCGACCAGGTAAATGGGAGAGAAGTGGGAGTCCCCCCGTTGCTTTCCTTAGACACCAATAAATTGGCCAGGTTAGACAACGGAATCAATTAAAAATCATGTTCTCTTTACCAATCATGAACCATTTTTTCTAGACACCGATTGATCAATTAGACATCCTGATTGATTTAGCTATAGATTAATTACACTACAACTAGATATAATTTTATAGAGGGATTTAAATGGTCTCGATATATACATACTGATTTAAATCAAACTAAATATCTAATAGCATCAATAAAATATATATATCTATTAACATGTATAATTATTCTAGGGCAACCATCATTATATGGTGAATTCTTTCCACTATATCAAGGCAACCTTTACAGAATAATATATACAACATAATCTCATTATGATAAGTAAAAGAATATGATCTCATCATATAAATAAAAGCATGCTAAAATATTATATCATATTTTTCATTTATGCCATTATACTATAAGCAAAGCATTATATGATTTAACCTAATAAGGCTTGCTCTGATACCACTGATAGGTTTGGTGTACATGACGGAAGCATGGATTTTAAAGCAAAATATGAAATCAAAACAAACCAAAACCAAAACCCTAGGACCACCTTATTAGCAATTAAATCATATAACATGCAATTGCAATATAAAAGGAAAGTATTAGAACATACCTCTTATCGCTAAACCCTAAATTAACCCTGATTGCCGGTAGTAGTCTGTCAGGGGTTCCACCAGGTAACCACATGTTCACCCTCCAACGTTGATCCACATAGAGACTTGATCAAGACACCAATACCTCTGATTTATATAACTAAAATTTTTATATTAAGAACTTCAATTAAATGGGCAAGACCTTTTTAAGCCTTTATGTCACCTTCCTTGCCTTTCCTTATCTATCTTTCTTTTTCTTTTGTCTACTTAATTTTCCTTCCTAATCTCTTAATCTTAAGATGACTTCTTGTCCTTATAAAGACAAGGTCTAGAAAAGAGAAAGAAAGAAAGAAAATTGGATAAAAAGAAACTCTTGTAAGAAAGAAAAGATAATGTTCACACCATCGGACTCTTGATGCACATCTTTATTTATAATGTACGTAAGGATGCCAACGAAAATCTCAGGCCCTTTCCTTTTTCATTTCTCACGCCCCATCGGCCAATCTCATGCCTTATCAGAAAAAATGAGATATAGACTTAGTCCAAGAGGTGCCTTAAAGTAGAAAGACTCTTCGGACTAATTCTACGTATTTTTTTTATGAAAAGTCGCAATGCTTCATCCTTGGTGCCACCCTTTTCATCCATTAGATCATGAAACAAAGCCATCCAATGGCTCTAAAAAAGGACGCCCTTTCAGCAAGAAGGCATGGAAGAAAACTTTGAATAGTCAAAGTCACAAGAGCTTTTGACTTGGTTCAAGAGACGTCAAGGAGGAGTAGGCGGCATGGGGTCTTGAGTGGCAAGGTATCTTGGGCGACAAAACAACATGGGCAAAAAAATTTAAAAGAAAACGAAGTATTTTATTTGTAGATGGACTCTTCTGCACCCCATATCTGATGTCCATGCCAATTAAAAAAAAATTACATGACATAATATATGGGAAAAGTCAAAGAAGGTAGGCGTTATCTTATTCCATGCGCCAAAGTGTCCTTTGCGCATGAAATACTTCCCACATGCAAGAGAGGAACTCTTGGCCTGTGGGATGCAGATATGAGGCACCAAATCTGAAGCCCAATTAATCTAGATTAATTCAACTCAAGATCAAATCCTATTTGGCTCAAATCAGATCTAAATTAGCCCAAATCGGAAGCTGATTTGAATCCAATTCGAATCCTAGTGCTAGGGTTTGCTATATGTGCTAGCATATTCATCTTGCAAACATGGTCTAATCTAATTAGACCCTTAATCAATTTTTCTTTGTATATGACCCATTGGGTTCCACATCTAACCAGCAGTTAGTTTGGGTATAATTTGACCTAATCTAGTTAGAACTCAACCAAACCAATTTAGGTCAAAACTAGCCAACCCAATTTGACTTAAATTAGAATACTTTCTAATTTAATGGTCAAATTAAAATTTTAACTTGATTGAACTCACAAGACATTATTAACGTCTAGCAACGTATCATGACTATCCGAAAGATGTGAAATTTTGATGAAAATACCAAACATACCCTTCAGTGAAATTTACCATGCAACTTGATCCTTCGATCTCCCTACATCCTGAATATGACTTTGGGTATGGAAATATGTCAACCCCAATATCATATTCATTTCTCTTTCAATCTTATGATAATGATTCATTTAATAAAACATTAGAAACCATTTTTAATCATGCTTTGATCAAAGTCTTCTTGAATCATTATTTGTTTGAAGTAGGTAGGATGCTATTTCCTCTTATCAGGAAAGATCGATTCCATGTTAACCTACTCACAACCTTCATATATATAATCTACCATATCTAGAACATCCCATACATAACTGAGTCATGAATGAGTTTGAACCAAAATATGGATTTATATATATAAGATTCTATGATAGTTTCAGGTCAAAGGATTACATGCACAAATTTCATTATGAGAACTATCTATTGACATGTAGATAAGACTCAATTAGATATTCTCAATTTGGATCAATTCAGTGAACTCATTCTCTAATGAGCACCCACATTCTTATATTAGTGTTATACATAGGTTATTGTGAGATCAATCACCCTCTTAATTGAGTATACAAAGAATGTGCTAGTCTTATCAAAAAATATTGATCCCTAACTCAATGTCTCATCGACTAGGAATATTTAAATTAGGGTTTTAAGATTTTAGGTCTCACTAGTATGATCTCATCATAATCCTAAAATCATAACCCTAATTTATAGGATTCATCATAATAATAAGACACTGCATATGATGAAATAATTGCTTTTATTTATTAAAAATGTCATTACATGAGTTTGGAAGACAAAGAACATCCCAAAAATAAATTGGCTTGAGGGCATAATCCTTTCATTATTCTCCCTGGAGAAGAAGTACCCTAGAAATTTTGTCAATATGCTAGCTCGAGCCAAAGAATATGCCCGAGCTGAGGAAGCCTTCAAGATGAAGGATGATGAAGCTGCATAAGAGTGACAGATGGGCAAATCTAGCAAGCCCGTAGTTGATGAAAAGCTGAACAAAGTTTGACTGTGCTCCCGAACTCTCCCCAAGCGTAAGCAATCCCATACTCCTCCTCAAGCTCGTCACCAAAGAAGCCCTGAAAGAAGGGCATGAAGAAGTTCTCCTCCTAGAAGATTCTACAACTATGCCCCACTCAATGCTCTGAAAGTACAAGTACTGATGGCGATCAAGGAGCAATTGCCAAGATCGAAGAGGATGCACACTCACCCTGGCAAGCGCAATCCTAACAAATACTACCATGGTCACGATACTGAGAAATGCATTCAACTCAAAGATGAGATCGAGGAGCTCATCAGGCGAGACCGACTCGATTGATTTCTACAACATTGGTTCGAAGGAAGAGAGGATCGGCCAAGGCCACTACCGTAGCCAGAACTGCCAAGGAGGGAGGAGGAATAGGAAGATTGACCATCTTTCGGCATCATCAATACTATCTCTTGGAGACTTCGATGAGAGGAGGCCAGTGGATCTGAAGGATCGGTGAAGAGATAGAGGACTAAAGAACCCACATAGCCTTCACTGAACTAGACACACAGGAAGTTCAATTTTTGCATAACGATGCGGTTGTAATTGCTTTAAATATTGTAGACTATGATGTATGTCGTGTCCTTGTTGATAATAGAAGTTCGATCGATGTCTTATTTTATGATGCTTTCTCCATAATGTCTATACCTAACAGTCGGCTTGGACCAATGAACTCTCCATTGGTATGCTTCATTGGTGATGCAGTACCAGTTGAAGGTATAATAACTTTGGTTGTGGCTGTAGGATAGTATCCGAGATAGTCCAGGGCATGGGTGTACTTCCTGATAGTAAGAGCTCCATCAGCTTATAATGCAATCCTCGACCGACCTAACCTAAATGCACTTTGGGCAGTACTGTCGATATATCACTTGAAAATGAAGTTTTCGATAAGTTATGGGATCGAGGAAGTTAGAGAAGATCAAGCCCTGGTAAGACATTGCTATTCAATTGACTTATGGAGGGGCAAGCAATTAGATCCTTGTCCGGTTGATGGGCTAGATGTCCGTGATGATCTAACGAAAGAGCAGGGTGAGCCTATGGAAGACCTTGCTTCTGTCCTACTGAATGATGGGAATGTGGAGCACATGATGTAGATCGACTCTAACCTAGTAGGAGAAGTATGAGAGCACCTTATCAAATTTTTATGGAGGAACATGGATGCTTTTGCTTGGGCCCCTGACGACATGCCCAGGATAGATGCCAAGGTCATGGAACATCGTCTGGCTATTGATCCTAAACATCAGCCAGTGAAAGAGAAGATGTGCAGCCATGCTTCAAAGAGGCAAAAAGTAATTACAGAGGAAGTCAACAAGCTCCTTAAGGCTAGATTCATCAAAGAAGTCAACTATCCGAACTGGGTCTACAATATCATGCTCGTCAAAAAGATGAACGACAAGCGGAGAATGTGCATAGACTTCAAAAAATTGAACAAAGCCTATTCAAAAAATAGCTACCCCCTACCCAGGATTGATCAACTAGTGGATGCGACCTCGGGCCATGAGCTCCTCACCTTCATTGATACCTTTTTCGGCTATAACCAAATCCAGATGGCACCAAAGGATGAGGAGAAGACTGCTTTTATTATTGACTGTGGTCTTTACTATTATAGGATTATGCCTTTTGAACTCAAAAATGCAGGAGAAACATACCAGTGCCTGGTCAACAAAATCTTCAAGGAGTAGATTGACCGCAATATAGAAGTATATGTAGATGGCATGCTTGTCAAGAGCCGAGCTTCAAGAGATCATATTACCGACCTTGAAGAGACCTTCAGCGCCCTTAGGAGATACAAGATAAAGCTGAACCCAACCAAGTGCGCCTTCGGTGTAACCTCAAAAAAGTTCTTGGGATTCATGGTATTGAAGCATGGAATCGAAGCAAATCTGGGGAAGATTCAGGCCATTCAAGAGATGGTTGCTTCAAAATCAATCAAAGAAGTTTAGCGCTTGATCGAAAAGGTGGTATCCCTAAACCACTTTATCTCGAGGTCGACTGAGTGATGCATGCCCTTCTTTCAGATCTTAAAATAGTCGAAGAACTTCTGCTAGACCACCGAATATCAACAAACCTTTGAAGAGCTCAAGGACTATCTCTATTCACCTCCCCTATTAGCAAATCCCAAACCTAGAGGGGAATTATTTTTGGACCTAGCAGCCTCCCTAGCGGCCTTTACGGTGGTCCTAATCAAAGAGGAGGCGAAAGTACAGTAGCCAATCTACTATATGAGCCAAGTCTTGAGGGATGTCGAGATCAGGTATACTATGTTAGAAAAAGTAATTTATACTTTGCTGATTGCAGCCCAAAGGCTCTGACCTTATTTCTAAGGGCACACCATAACTCTTCTCACTGATCAACCAATTAAAGTAGTCCTTCATCGAATGGATCCTCTAGAAGAATCACAAAATAGACAATCAAGCTTATAGAATTTGATATCAACTATCGATATCGGTCGTCAATCAAAGTCCAAGTATTGGCAAATTTTATAGTTGAATGTGCCATTTTAGATGAAGTCAAGCTTGAACAAAATGAAACTAGCATTTCATGGCTGCAGCTGAGCTCCTCTAAAAAAAGAACCGACCATCCTAAATGCTTTTGGGTCCTATATGTAGATGGCACATCTAATGCTTTTGGTGCAGGTGCAGGGCTGATCTTGGTGAACCTAGAGGGGATCGTCATTGAATATGCGCTATGCTTTGATTCTCCATAATTAATAATGGGGCCGAATATGAAGCTTTGATCTCTAGATTAAAAATAGCTAAAGAGTTAAAAGTGGATCAACTCCAAGTTTACAGTGATTTTCAACTGATGGTCGGATAGGTTAATGGTAGCTATGAAGCTCGGAAGTAAAACATGATAAAATACCTTAAGAAAATGAGGAACTTGACTCCAGCCTTCAATAGTTTTAGCATCCAACAAATTTCACGGGCAGAAAATATCAGAGCTAACCTTCTCTCTAAGTTGGCCACTTTAGCCTCAGTCGAACTACCCAAGGAAGTATTTTTTGAAGTTCTAAAATGCCCAAGTTCAAAGGAATCGCAGTCCGTTATGCAAGTCGAGCATTAGTCGAGCTGGATCGACCCACTAGTTGCTTACCTCAAGGATGGAGCTCTTTCTTATGATCCAAAAGAAGCTCAGAAACTCAGAAATCAAGCCTTTCAGTATGAGCTATATGAAGGCAAGCTGTACAAAAGGTCATAGTCCCTACCGCTCTTGCGATGTCTCCGACCTTCAGAAGCCAACTTTGCATTATGGAAAGTGCATGAAGGAATTTGTGAAAGTCATATAGGAATCAGATCCTTATCACATAGATTACTTCGATAAGATTACTATTGGCCGACCTTATACCATGATTCTATATAGTATATCAAAAAATGTGAATCTGTCAGAGAAATGCAAACATTCAAAGGCAGTCGGCTTTCGAATGTACACCCCTGAGTGTCTTGTGGCCATTTGCACAAAGGAAAATGGATATACTCAGATCTTTTTCAATGACATCTGGATAGCCAAAGTTCCTCTTAGTGGTAATAGTCTATTTTACAAAGTGGGTTGAGGCGGAACCTCTGGCAAAAATAACTGAAGTAAAAGTACAGGACTTCGTCTGAAAGTCGATTGTTTGTAGATTTGGCCTACCTCGGACCCTCATAATAGATAATGGGCGATAATTTATCATAGCAAAATTTATCAAATTTTGTGAAGATTTAAATATCTTCCATCATTTTACATCAGTAGCCCATCCATAGGCAAACGACAAAGCTGAAGTTACCAATAGAACCCTATTGCAAGGTATCAAAGCAAGACTTGAAAGAGCAAAGAAAACTTGGGTAGATGAACTCTATCATGTGCTCTGGGCCTACCAAACTATCCAAAGATTGCCAACTGGGGAGATCCCGTTTGCCTTAGCTTTTGGAACAGAGGCGGTCATCCCAACAGAACTCAAACTTTTGTCGACATGAGTCATGGCATTTAATAAGCAGCAAAACTCATAGGACATCAGGGCTAACCTCGACTTGTTGGAAAAAAAATGAAAAAAAGCTCAAGTTCGGATGGCAGCCAACAAGCAAAAAGTAGCTCGCTACTACAACTCAAAAGTCAAAGGAAAAATATTCAAAATGGGGAACTTAGTACTTCGGCGAGTAGTTGTTTCACAACTTCAGAATCAACAAAAGCTCACTCCAAATTAGAAAGGTCCGTATGAAGTAGAGGAGGTCGTCTGGCCCAAAACTTATTGCTTGAAGGAGCTCGGAGGAGCAACACTCCCACAGCCTTGGAATTCTGAAAACCTAAGAATATACTATCAGTAACTTTTCTTCAATAAAACTCTCTTATTCTAACATTATTATTTTTTGGTGCAAAAGTTATGTGATGATAGAAAATAACAAATGACTCTTTGAAGCAACCAAAAGTGGCTATATTAGGAACAGAAGGAGAACGTCATCCTAATAGGACCGAGTTGAAGGCCTTGTTAATTTAAGATGAGATGAAAAAAGAGGCCCTGATAACGGTCCTAATGTGCCCCTATAGCCATGTTAGGAATAGGAGGAGGACCTCGTCCTAACATGAGCAAAGTCAAAGGCCTCATTAATTTAAGATGAGATGAGGGAAGAGACCTTGACAACAGTCCTAATATGCCCCTATAGCCATGTTAGAAATAGGAGAAGGACCTCATCCTAACATGAGCAAAGTCGAAGGCCTCATTAATTTAAGACAAGATGAAAGAAGAGGCCCTGACAATAGTCCTAATGTGCCCCTACAGCCATGTTAGGAATATAGGAGGACCTCATCCTAACATGAGCAAAGTCAAAGGCCTCGTTAATTTAAGATGAGATAAGAGGAGAGGCCCTGACAACGGTCCTAATGTGCCCCTATAGCCATTTTAGGAATAAGGGAGAACCTCATCCTAACAAGATCAAAGTTGAAGGCCTTGTTAATTTAAGACGAGATGAGGAAAGAGGCCCTGATAATGGCCCTAGTGCGCCCCTACAGCCATGTTAAGAATAGGAGGAGGACCTCATCCTGACATGAGCAAAGTCAAAAGCCTCATTAATTTAAGATGAAATGAGGGGAGAGGCTCTGACAATTGCCTAATGCGCTCCTACAACCATGTTAGGAATAGGAGGAGGACCTCATCCTGACATAGGCAAAGTCGAAGGCCTCATCAATTTAAGATGAGATGAAGGGAGAGGCCCTGGCAACGGCCCTGATGCACTCCCACAAGCCATGTTGGGAATAGAATGAAAACCTCATCCTAGCATGAGCATAAGCCAGGACCTCATTGACAAAAAATGAGAGGAAAGGGGAAATCCTGCCGACAGCCCTTACACATGTCCTTCCTGTGATGACCTGCATATGTTAAATATGAAAAGTGGAACCCTATCTTGGTTCGTAGAAGAGACCCCAGCCCAGCATCCACGATAAGCATCTCATTAGAAGACAATGCATGAAAAAAAAGGGTGAAGAAAGTAATGCCATGATCAAGCTTTGAATTCATGCAAAATGAGAGTAACAAGAAAGGTACCATCTTATTATAAAAATAAGTTTGTTACAAGCAAAACATAGGTTGGCAAGATCGATTGTAAAAAAAAAAGTAAAGAGAAAAAGGCCATTGAAATCCTAAGAAGGGCCGGACTCCTCAGACTTTAGATGGATGGCCATCACCAAAGATTCTTTTAGATGGTCGATCTCCTCCTCAAGCTCCCTCTGTCTTGTCATATTATCGCAGAACATCCTATCAGCTCAATGGTAGTTGTCCTTTGACTCTCGCAGCCTCCTCCTCAAGACCTCGGACTCGACCTCCATATTTTTGGTAGCCTGACGCTCATAAGTCAACTCGAGCTTCAGCTGCTGCACCTCAGTCTTTTTCACATCGACCGACTCCTAAAGTTCATCAATGCTCCTACTCAAGGAGGCAACCTCTTCAGCCTCCCTTCTGGTACCAGTCCGAAAGCCGTCATCAAGCTACCACTAGAGTTGGGCTACTTCATTGCTGGAGGAATGAAGTTTTTTGTTCTAGCTTGGACATCCTATCACTCCAGCCCAGTCGATAAGTCTCGTATGTTTGCTCAGCATCATGCAGCTGCTTTTGAAGAGCGAAGTGAAGGAAAAACCCTATTTCTGGGATCAGATTCATTTAGATCTGATTTGATCAAGAGGGATATTTCAAAATTTTTTTCTCTTAGATCTAAATCAGATTTGAGATTCTTCAAATCTGATCTTATTGATCTGATAAAATAAAATAAAAATAAATTAAATCTAATTTTATTATACCTATATTTTGGATAATCCAATTACCCTATGATGATTTCGATGGTTGCCTGAGGTTTCGGATGCAGCCATGCAAGCGCTTGGCCTCTATCGGTATCCACTTGGGTAGGATCTGGAGATCTTCTCCTTCTCAATCTTTGCTCCAAAAATTAGATCTAGATTTGATGTTGATGGTCTTCAAAATGACTTTTGAAGATCAGTCGTTGTCTCTTGCAGCAGTGCTACCTTCTTCCTTTTCTATCGCCTTTCTCTTGCTTGGATCACACCAAACTCGAGCCCAAAAACTCTTGAACGTAGATAGGAGAGAGAAGACCTAAAGGTGGCATGGAGAGAGAGGAAGAGAAGCCTTGTGGTGTGGTCAAAGTGCAAAAACTCTCAATTCTAGGCGTAGATAGGGTTTATATAGATCCTGCTGCGCCATGTAGTGCCACATCATCCCGACCAATTATGGCCATTTATGTAATCAGATCTAAATTTGATTGATGGGATGACATCATCTAATCCAATTAGATTAGAGTCCCTCATAAACCTCCTTATGTGGTGCCAAGACTGATCAAATAGGACTTCTTGGTGCCACCTAATTTGGAGCCATGAAGCAACCTAGAGTCTCTTCTATATGGGACTTTAGGCGTGATCCTTATGGGGCGCATGCCTCTGTATGGGACACTAGGCATGATCCTCATGGGGTGCATGCCTCCCTAGGCGTGCACCCCCTCTCTTTCTACTTTTTAGCAAGGGGACAAAGCCCCATGTTCTCTCCTATGGGTGCATGACACATGGGCAGATGTCTATGTATCAAAGGTCAACATTTGACCAAAGTCTAAGGAAAAGATTTAGCAGGTGATGGAAAATGGCAAGTGTTGTCTCAAATTTATCTCATAAATTAAGATAATCTTTTTCTGATCTGGACAAGCTTTAGTCAAACTAAGTAAAGATTTCTATGTGAGCCCAAACATATTTGGCTCAGTTGAGACAAGCTTTAGTGATTGTTAAAGAAGAACATTAGGCTCAATCGTGTGCTAGCATGATTTTTTGAACCTAATTGAATCTTACTCAAATCAACTGAATTGGGTTAGTCTAAATGATGATATCCAGATTCAAATTCTCATTTGTGTGATCCAATTAGGTTCAGTTTTGTATGGTAATGGGATATGTCGCGATCTCTATCTTGACATCATTGAAACACCTTCCGATGGATCAGAACTTTTCTGATTCAGACAATTAGTATGATCGATCGTCCAAATCATTTTAATTACTCCCAAAATTCACCAGTGACACCTAGCAGCATATGGTGGCAACCCATCAGAACTGAAAATGAACCTCTCGGTGCAGTTACTTGTGTGATTAAATTCCTCTATCTTGAGCTCCGATCGGATTAGGGATAAGGTGATCTCATCAAATCCTAATTTCCATCATATGAATTAATCATTCGATTCAACTCTAATGTGAAAACTTTAATAGAAACTCTTTCTATTATTTCACTCTGCCATGGCCCTAGGCTTATGGACTTGATTCTCATGATCATCATAGGGCTGCTCCTCATCTATTGAGGTTGATAGATCTCCTATTGGTGCAAACTAATTCCTACAATAAACATGCTATAGCCAACATACACCTCAGGGTTTCGAATGGCTAGAAGATTGAGTTATAGTGAAGTCAAACTATAACACCCTCAAGATGAACTATCGATGCACCTCAGGTCAAACAACCAGACACACCACTACAGCTTCAAGCCAATCATCGATGAGAAGGTAGACTTCCTCATGACTGCTCGAGGTGGTCTCACTTAGTGCCCTCATTCTCTAACGAGTACCTGTACTCTTGCTTTGGTGTCTTTACACCGTAGACTCAAAACTCATCTATCCTAAAGAAGTGATTGTACACCAACCTTCCAAATCAATCACCATCCTCATGATGATCCTACGGTCGAGAGCATTTTATGAGTTAATAATGAAAATTCATGTCTTAAATTTTCAACTCTTGAAAATACGAACCATCATTACCATTAACTCAAGGGATGGATCACAGACACCTTCAAATGCACATTACGATAGAAAATAATTTATTTTATTATTTATAGTCAAAATTATAATTTTGTTCTTAGAATTGTATTATAAGAGTCAGCCAATTCTGACTTCTACGACACACATATCTAACAAACTCCCACTTGACCTAAAGCCAATTGGCTACAAATCTATGTCCCATCTTCTCAAGGTGGGCTTTGATCTTTTGCTGGCCCAATGGATTTATGAGTGGGTTTGCCGCATTGTATGCAGAGTCAACTCTCTTAACCTCGACATAATCTTTCTTGAGGTAATTGCAGATGAGGTGATATCGCCGCTCGATGTGTTTAGATTTTTGGTGAGACGTCGGATCCTTAACAAGGGCTATGGCACCATTGTTGTCGCAGTAAAGAGGAATGGCATCCGATGGCATCACTCCGATCTCTGTGGCAATTTTTTTGTACCAGAAAGCTTCCTTCGTAGCTTCTGATGTAGTAATGTATTCTACTTCCATGGTGGAATCTGCTATTACTATCTGCTTGGAATACTTCCAACTAACAGCACCATTATTATACACAAACAGACTCCCAGATGTCAACTTTCGATCATCTATATCGGACATAAAATCCGAATTTGTATATCCATGGACTTGGATTATCCATTACCAAAAACCAACAATATATCTTTAGTTCTTCTCAAGTACTTAAGGATACATTTCATAGAAGTCCAGTGTTCTTCATCTGGATTCGACTAATATCTGCTCGTGACACTCACAGCATGGGCTACATCAGATCGTGTACATAACATGGCAGACATGAGGCTCCCTATTGGTAAAGCATAAGAGATCTTGCTCATGCGTTCAATCTCCTCTGGTGTGTTGGGACACATTTTCTTAGAGAGATCAATGCCATGTCTGAAGGGTACCAATCCCCTCATGCTAAATCTCTTTAGCACTTCCTCTATATACATCTTCTGTGAAAGACCTAGCATCCTATTCGGTCTATCTCTGTAGATTTGATTCTTAGAATGAAGGATGCTTCTCCTAGGTCTTTCATGGAGAATTCTTTAGACAACCATATTTTAACTATGGTCAACATGAGAATATCATTCCCAATAAGAAGGATATCATCCATGTACAGTACGAGAAAGACAATAGTGCTTCCACTAACCTTTTTGAAAATACATGGTTCCTCCTCATTTTTGATGAAATCAAATAATTTGATTACATCATTAAAATGAGTTTTCCAGCTCTGAGATGCTTGCTAAAGTTTATATATGGACCTTTGTAGCTTGCATACTTTGTGATCAGCATCACTGGATGTGAAGCCTAGCGACTGTTCTATATAGATATCTTCCTCAAGGTATCCATTTAGGAATGCCATTTTCATGTCCATTTTTCATATTTCGTAATCGAAATAAGCTGCAATAGCAAGCAATGTGCGGATGGATTTTAGCATAGCACCTGGCAAAATGGTATCCTGATAGTCAATGTCTTCGCGCTGACTATAACCTTTTGCCACTAATCTAGCTTTAAATGTCTCCACATTTCCATCTGCACCAATCTTTCTCTTGTAGATCTATTTACACCTAATAGGTATTATACCTTCTAGTGGATCTACCAAGGTTCAGACTTGGTTTCAGTGGATCGAGTTAATTTCTGACTTTATTGCCTTTAACCACTTTTTTGAGTCGATATCCGATATCACCTCGTCATAGGTTTTGGGATCACCATGAACTCCATTACCTACGAGGAACATTTTCTCTACTTTCTCTAAAATAAGTACCCTAATGTATCTTCTCAAGAGGATGGAAAAATCTTTTTCGATCTATGAGGTGGAGGAGGTAGTGATCTGTATTGGCTCAACCTGATTTGGTTCCAATGGGGTCCTTAGCTCGTTGCTACTTAGTGAGACTTTCTCCATCAAGCTTGATCTGCTTTCCAATGCCGCTATCTTGAATAAACTATTTTTCAAGAAAGATGGCATGTCGACTCACAATCACATTGTGGTCTTCTGGAAATGTAGAAATAATATCCTAATGACTCTTTAGGATATCCTATGAATTCGAGCTCTAAAGGACCTAAACTCTAACTTGTCCGCTTGTTGTCTTTTGACATGAGCCGGACAACCCCAAATTCTGAGATGACTCAGACTTGGTTTCTTACCATGCCATATCTCATACGGTGTGGTAGGAATGATTTTAGAGAAAACCCTATTCAGTAAATATATTACAGTTAATAGACTATGTCCTCCAAAGAAAATCGAGGAGGTCTGTGAAGCTCATCATGGATCGGACCTATATCCTAATAGGGTTCCGATTTCTCCTGTTCTGAAATCTCATTGAGTTGAGGTGTTCCTGGTGGAGTCCTATTGAGAGACTATGCCATTTTTGCTTGAGATAGTCTAAGAATTCTCGGACTAAGGTATTCACCTCCTCGATCTGATCGAAGAACCTTAATGGAATTTTTTAGTTTGCTTTTTCTACTTCATGTCTGAATTTCTTTGAACTTTTCAAAAGCTTCAGACTTGTGTCTCATAAGATACACATACCCATACCTAGATAAGATCATCGATAAAGGTTAATGAAGTAGACAAAATTGCCTCTAGCCGGACACATCAAATGGGCCGCACACATCAGTATGTACTAGGGCAAGGTAGATCTGTGGCCCTTTTTCCCCATGTCCTACAAAAGGGAGTTTAGTCATTTTGCCTTGAAGACAAGATTCATAAAGTTGGATATGACTCAGAAGTCAACGGACTCAATAGCCTGATTTTTCTCCTAATTTGTTGATCCTATCTTCTGCTATATGACTAATCTAGGTGCCATAGATATCTATCCCTGTTTGGACTATCCCTAGGTCATTTGGCATTCACATTTTGCTCGATAGTTAGAATAGGATACATCAATATGTAGCTGATAAAGACCGTTAATAAGAAAACCATTTGCAATTTTATTTCTTTCATAAAGAATGTTACAATGGTCCTTAAAGAAGGTAATCACATAGCCTTCTTGTGCTAAGCATGAAATAGAAATCAAATTCCTGCTAGCTGCAGGCACATAATAACAGTCTTTCAAGTACTAAGTCTAAACCAGATGGTAATCGAAGAGGGATATGTTCCCACGGCCACAGCAACAATCTTTGCTTCCATTTACCGATGCATAGGATCATGTCTCCATCCCTCAGCCTCCTGCTATCCTCAAGACCCTGCAAAGAAGTGCACAGATGAGCACTAGAACCAGAGTCAAGCACCCAACTGGATGCAGAAGAAATCATAAGGTTAGACTCAATAATGAGCATACCTCCAGAAGGACCTGTTCCTTCTTGTTCTTCAGGGTGGCCAGGTAAGTAGGGCAGTTCCGCTTTCAAGTGGCCATCGCTGTTGCAATGGAAAATACTTTCCTTTGACATCGGACCTTCTTCTTCGGCTCTGCCTTCTTCTTCTTTCCTCCTTCCACCTTCTGCTTTTTCACAGACTTTCTTTTTCTTTCCATAAGACTTTCTTTTGGAAGAAGTCCATTCCATAGCAAGAACTGAGCCTTTAGAACCTTTCATAGAAAGCTCAGCGGTAACCAGCATATTCATTAATTCGGCCAGAGAATTTTGAAGTTTATGCATGTGGTAATTCATGATGAATTGCCCATATGCATCAGTCAAGGATTGCAGAATAATATCATTCTGCAGATCCAAGTCTAACTTCACACCGAGCTTCTCAAGCTCTTCCAAGTCCTTGATCATCATCAGACAGTGATCTTGGACTGACTGCCATCATCATCACGCATCTTAGCCTTAAAAAGTCATTTCGTGACTTGATATTTGGCTGTGCGACTCTGTTCACCAAACATCTCCTGCAGGTGAGCCAACATTTGGCGAGCAGTCCCGATATCTTCATGTTGGCATGCTGGAGCTCATCAGACATCGAGCCCAACATGTAATATCTGGCCTTATTATCTTCGTCTATCCATTTTTCAGAGATGCTCTCTATTCAGTGGATGGACGGGCTGGTAAGGTGGGAGGGTCCTGGATCCAATACATGGGTTAACTTCTCAAAATCCAAAATGATTTTGTAGTTTCTGAGCCAATCTTTATAATTGGGTCCGGTCAGTCTATGTGTGTCCAGGATACGTGCCTAATGGGTTGGACGCAGATATTTTCTTTTTCTATAGAGAGTCAAAGATTCTAGTTAGATACTGTAATTATGACTTGACCAATTTATTTAGGAATTTTATTTTTAAACAAATTAGCTCCCACTATTTTCTCTGGATCCCTACACTCCCTCTGTAGAGATGCAAAAATCTCCATGATTAATGATTTCTAGTGGGTGGTGCGGTCTCACCAACTGACTCATCACCTCACCTAACAGTTATTGGTGATGGGTTAGCCAATGAGTGAACAACTCTTGTTCAATGATTCTCTAATCATGGTGCACCCAAACTTGGTCTCTAATTCATGAATCTCACCGTATCCAGAATATTGATCCACTCCTTAGTTAAGTCAGACCCACCATTTGCATAGACTGGATTCCTAATTGAGTCTCTCACCGTATCCAAAATATTGAGCCCAACTCATCCTCCAGCCCATAGCATCCAATGCCTAATAGACATGGTTGCATCTTCTCGGTGCAACTGAGCCACTGTATCCAGTCGAGAACAATCAACCCCGGAGAAGGGCCCGCACATCTACAATGGTGGAAGACCTCAGACTTAATCTTTTCTTAGGGAGAATTGATTCAGGTCTCATTAAACTAGACTTGTCATAGTCATAACAATTATGACTAACCTAGTGGCATGGGTTAGCTCGGATTATTGACCACCTCAGATCAGAACTGTGTCAACAGATATGGCCAGGTAAGTGAGACCGGTGGAAGGAATATGCCATTAACTCGTACAAGAATGCATTCAGGTCGAGTAGCTTCCAATTAAAAATCAGTCGGTCGTATGTGCCAAACTTACCTTAGACACCAAATTGTTGAGCCAGAACCAATTGGGTTAGCCTACAATCCAGACTCTAACCTCTGAGCCTAATTAGGTCTTGCTTGATCGTGACTCGATCTTGACCCAGACTTAATCCTATTAGGCTGGTCAATTTAAGCATTGTTGATCCCATCTAACCAACTCTTGATTCGGTTTGATCAACCGCTTAGACCTAATTGAGCTACCCAAGCCCGAACCCAGTATTATGAATATGTCTTAGATCTAAAATTCTCAATTTTAGACCTAATTAATATTTCATAATCTTAATTTTTAATTAAGTAGGGTTCATAAACAAAATATGCACAATAAATCCTAGGGTTTTAGGATCTAGGGTTTTGCAGAAAGTAAGTTTTGGATTTCTGATTAAGGACGAACACGCAGCACCCCTACACATCATAAGAACACCCCATCGAATGGGAAGGAGAGGGCCTTTAAACCCTTCTTCATTCTTATGACCGGACGGCCAAGAGGAAATGCCTTAATCAGGAACATGCAATACTACAAAACTAGTTTTAGATCTATATCATATATCTCATATACAAATTAGATCTAATCATGGCATATTTTGCATACATCTCATGTATCGAATCATGCATATTTTTAGATCTAAATTATCTCATAATAATCTAAAAAATTAGATTTAAATTGATCTAATCAAAATAAATTCTAATCTAGATAATTATGTAGAACTATTCTACAACTAGTCTAGACATGCATCAATCATATCTCATATGATGTTTAAAATTAAATAATTTTTATTTACTATTTTTTAGATGTTATTATAATAATTATAATATCAAAAAATAGTAAATAAATAGATCTAAAATATGATTTAATCAAATTAAATTAAAAACATGCAAGACTATTCTATAGAACTATTCTATTTTAGAACTAGTCATGCATATTTTCTAATCTTAGATCCAAATCATTTAATTTTAATTTTTTCTAATTTTAGATCTGATCACATCTCATGTGACATCTAAAATTCACTTATTTTTAATTAAAATAAATTTAAAATTAGATCTAAATTACTTTTAGAACCTTGGCTCTGATACCAGTTGAAGGAAAATCCTGATTTTCTGGATCCAGGTTCGTTCAGATCTGATCAGATCAAGAGATATATTTCAAAAAAAATTTTTTCTTTGATCTAAATCAGATCTAATATATTTTAGATCTGATTCTTATTATTTTAATAAAATAAAATAAAAAAATAAATTAAATCAAATTTAATTTACCTTGATTTTGGGTAATCCTATTACCCGTTGATGATCCTGATAAGCAGCGGAAGGTTCTGGATCTAGCCACGCAAGTGCCTGGCCTCTACCGGATATCCACTTAGGCTGGATCTGGAGATCCTCTTCTTCTCTATCACATCTCCAAAAATCAGATCTGGATCTGATCTTGGAGGATCTTCAAAACTCCTTTTGAAGATCAGCAGTTGTCCTTTGCAGCAGTGCAGCCTTCTTAGCTTTCTATCGCCTTTCTCTTGATCTGGATTCGCACCAACCAAGAGTCCAAAAACTTTTGGACGTGGAGAGGAAGAGGGAGAAAGAAGGTTTGGCATGGAGGAGGAAGGAGAGGAAGCCTTGGGGCATGGGAAATTGCAAAAACTCTCAATTCTTTGAGTTGGGCACGCAGGGTCTTATTTATAGACTACTACGTGATCCAACTCCTCTTCTTCCCAACCAATCACAACCCTTTGTGAAATCAGATCTAAATCTGATTGGTGGGAATAGAGTCCCCTGGATTCCTCCTTAGATTCCCTTAGAGTTGGTTCTTAGAGAACTCTAATTGGAATGGAGGTGGAGTCCTGTCCAACAAGGACTCCTAGGCGCCTCCAACTTGGGCACACGCCAACCTAGGGTGGCGTGCGCCCTTCTCCTTGCCAGGTTCTGGCAGGGGGACAGGCCCCCCCACCAGCTCTCCAATAGGTGCATGACATGTGGTCAAAAGTCAAAGTGTCAATGGTCAACGTTTGACCAGTCAAAGGTAGACTTTTGACCAAAGTCAAAGAACAAGAAATGGCAGGTGACCAAAAATGGCAGGTAATGTCTTACAAAATAAGACAACCTTTTCTGACTTGGACAACCTCCAGTCAGACCATATGAAGGCCTCTGATTGAGCACAAACTCCTTTGGCTCAGTCAGGACAACTTATTTATGATAGTAAAAGAAGAACGTTAGGTTCAATCGAGTGCTAGCACGATTTCCTTGAACCTAATTGAATCTCATTCAGATCAATTGAACTAGATCAGTTCAATTGATGATCACCAGATTCAAACCCTTGTTTGTGTGACCCAGTTAGGTTCAGTTCTGTATGGTAATGGGATATGTCATGATCTCTATCATCGACATCATCGAAACTCCTTTCGATGGATCAGAACTCTTCTGATTCGAACAGCTAGAATGATCGATCATCTAAATCATTCTAATTGCTCCCAAAATCCACCAGTGACACCTAGCAGTATATGGTGGCAACCCATCAGAGCTGAATACGAACCTCTTGGTGCAGCTACCTGTGTGATTAAGTTCTTCTATCTTGAGCCCCGATCAGATTAGGGTTAAGGTGAACTCGTCAAACCCTAGTCTCTGTCATATGATGTAATCATTCGATTCAAGTCCAATGTGAAAATCTAAATAGAAACTCTTTCTATTATTTCACTCTGCCATGGCCATGGGCTTCTGGACTTGATTCTCATGATCATCATAGGGCTGCTCCTCTACCACCGAGGTAGATAGATTCCATCTTGATGCTATCCAGTTCCTACAATGAACATGCTATAGCCAACATACACCTCAGGATTCCATATGGCTAGGAGACCGAGTAATGGTGTAGTCAAACTATAACACCCTCAAGGTGAACTACCGATGCACCTCAGGTCAAAGAACCAGACACACCTACTGCAGCATCGAGTCAGTCATTGATGAGAAGGTAGACTTCCTAATGACTACTC
>QRFJ01000333.1:565851-605373 GCA_006176705.1 Cocos nucifera | reverse complement strand
ATCTTATCAAAATAAACTCTAATCTAGACAACTATGTAGAACTATTCTACAACTAGTCTAGACATGCATCAATCATATCTCATATGATGTTAAAATTAAATAATTTTTATTTACTATTTTTTAGATATTATTATAATAATTATAATATTAAAAAATAGTAAATAAATAGATTTAAAATATAATTTAATTAAATTAAATTATAAATATATAATACTATTCTATAGAACTATTCTATTTTAGAACTAGTCATGCATATTTTCTAATCTTAGATCCAAATTATTTAATTTTAATTTTTCTGATTTCAGATCTGATCACATCTCATGTGACATCTAAAATTATTTATTTTTTTATTAAAATAAATTTAAAATTAGATCTAAATACTTTAGAATCTTGGCTCTAATATCAGTTGAAGAAAAATTCTGATTTCTCAGACCAGGTTCGTTCAGATCTGATCGGATCAAGAGATATATTTTAAAAATTTTTCTCTTTGATCTGAATCAGATCTAAGATATTTCAAATCTAATTTTTATTATTTTAATAATTAAAATAAAATATAGATAAATTAAATCAAATTTAATTTATGTTGATGTAGGATAATCCTATTATCCATTGATGATCCTGTAAGCAGCAGAAGGTTTGGATCTAGCCACGCAAGTGCCTGGCCTCTACTGGTATCCACTTGGATTGGATCTGAAGATCCTCTTCTTCTCTATCATATCTCTAAAAATTAGATCTGAATTTGATTTGGAGGATCTTCAAAATAGCTTTCGAAGATCAGCAGTTGTCCTTTGCAGCAGCGCAGCCTTCTAGCTTTCTGTCATCTTTCTCTCCCCTAGATTGCACCAACTGAGATCCCAAACTTCTTTGGGCATGGAGAGGAGAGGGAGAAGATGAACTTGGCATGGAGGAGGAAGAGAGAGGAAGCCTTGGGGCATAGAGAATTGTTCAATTTCTTTTTTTTTGAGTTGGGCGCAGGGTCTTATTTATAGACTATGCATGATCCAACTCCTCTTCATCCCAACCAATCACAACCCTTTGTGAAATCAGATCTAAATCTGATTGGATGAGAATAGAGTCCCTTGGATTCATCCTTAGATGGCGCCTAAGATCAGTCAAAGTTGGTTCTTAGGAGGAGTCTAATCAGAATCCAATAAGGAGATGGAGTCCCTATCCAACAGGGACTCCTGGGCGCCTCAAGCTTGGGCGCATGCCACCCTTGGCGTGCGCCCTCCTCCTTGCCAGGTTCTGGTAGGGGGACAAGCCCCCACCAGCTCTCCAATAGGTGCATGACATGTGGATAGAAGTCAAAGTATCAATGGTCAACATTTGACCAGTCAAAGGTTAACTTTTGACCAAAGTCAAAGGACGAGAAATGGCAGGTGACCAAAAATGGTAGGTATTATCTTACAAAATAAGACAACCCTTTTCTAATCTGGACAAGCTTCAGTCAGACCAAGTGAAGGCCTCTGATCGAGCACAAACTCCTTTGGCTCAGTCAGGACAACTATTTATGATAGTAAAAGAAGAACGTTAGGTTCAATCGAGTGCTAGCATGATTTTCTTGAACCTAATTGAATCTCATTCAGATCAATTGAACTGGATCAGTTCAATTGATGATCACCAGATTCAAACCCTTGTTTGTGTGATCTAGTTAGGTTCAGTTCTGTATGGTAATGGGATATGTCATGATCTCTATCATCGACATCATCGAAACTCCTTTCGATGGATCAGAACTCTTCTGATTCAAACAGCTAGAATGATCGATCATCTAAATCATTCTAATTGCTCCCAAAATCCACCAGTGACACCTAGCAGTATATGGTGGCAACCCATCAGAGCTGAATGCAAACCTCTTGGTGCAGCTACCTATGTGATTAAGTTCTTCTATCTTGAGCCCTGATCAGATTAGGGTTAAGGTGAACTCGTCAAACCCTAGTTTCTGTCATATGATGTAATCATTCGATTCAAGTCCGATGTGAAAATCTAAATAGAAACTCTTTCTATTATTTCACTCTGCCATGGCCATGGGCTTTTGGACTTGATTCTCATGATCATCATAGGGCTGCTCCTCTACCACCGAGGTAGATAGATTCCATCTTGATGCAATCCAGTTCCTACAATGAACATGCTATAGCCAACATACACCTCAGGATTCCGAATGGCTAGGAGACCGAGTTATGGTATAGTCAAACTATAACACCCTCAAGGTAAACTATCGATGCACCTCAGATCAAAGAACCAGACACACCAGTGCAGCATCGAGTCAGTCATTGACGAGAAGGTAGACTTTCTAATGACTACTTGAGGTGGTCACGCTCAATGCCCTCGTTCTCTAACGAGTACCTATACTCTCTCTCCGGTGTCTCCATATTGTAGACTCAAGACTCATCTACTAAAGAGAAATGATTGTACACCAACCTTCCGATTTGTGATGATCCTATGGTCGGAAGCATTTTATGAGTTAATAATGATTATTCATGTCTTAAATTTTCAACTCTTAAAAATATGAATTATCATTACCATTAACTCAAAGGATGTATCACAGATACTAAATATACATATGTGATAGAAAATAATTCATTTTATTGATTATAGTCAAAATTATAATTTTACCCCTAGAAGTGTATTACAAGTGTTAGTCAATTCTGGCTTCTAGGGCACATATATCTAACACAGACGACGTCCATGCCGAGGTTCGGATTTTTTGATGAATGTCAGGTAGAAGCAGGGAGAATCCATCCGGGCTTATGTCATCCGATTTAACATTGCGGCATTGGCGGTCCGAAACTTGAACCAGTCTGTTGCGATGGCCGCACTCAAGAGCGGCCTTCAGAAGAATGACTTGCTGTTCTCCCTAGAGAAGAAGTATCCCAAGGACTTCGCCGATCTACTGACTCAGATCGAGAGATATGCCCATGCGGAAGAAGCCTTCAAGTTGAAGGATGAAGAAGCCTTAGGAGAGTGGCGGGCAGATGAGTATAATAGACCCACTACCGATGGAGGGCCGAGTAATGTTCGGCCGTGCCCACGAACTCCCCCTGGGTGCAAGCGAGCCCGAACTTCTCGAGCTCACCATCAAGAAAGCTCCGATAGAAGGGCGCGAAGAAGTCCTCCTTTTGGAAGGTTCCACAACTATGCCCCCCTCAATGCTCCTAAGGCTCAAGTTCTGACAGAAATTAAGAACCAGCTACCAAGACTAGAAAAATTTTGATCTCCCTTAAACAAGTGCGATTGAAGCAAGTACTGCCTCTACCATCGCGACCATGGTCATGATACTGAAGAATGCATTCAGCTCAGATGAAATCGAGGAGCTCATCAGGGGAAGCCAGCTGGGTCAGTTCCTCAGACGTCAGTCTGAAGCAGGAGAAGATCGGTCGAGGGTGCTGCCATAGCCAAAACCACCAATGATGGAGGAACAACAAAAAAGTCGGTTGCCTCCCATATCATCGATGCCATGTCTGGGAGGAGCTTGGTACTTTGGTGATCCATCATCTCCCAGCATCAAAGCCAAGAGAAGCTTGCTCCAAATTGAGAAGGCCAGCACAAAACAGAGGAGGTTGTCAGATCCTGGAGCTTATCGTCTAAAGAAACTCGGAGGAACAATGCTTCCACGACCCTGAAACATAAAAAATTCAAGGATGCGCTGTCAATAACTTTCTTTCAATAAAATTCTTTCATTTCAATAATATTATTTCTTAGAGCAAAAGCTACGTGATGATAGGAAAGAAGCAATCAATAGTGGTCGTGTTAGGAATATGAGGAGAACCTCGTCCTAACATGAGTAGGTCGAAGTCCTTCAACCTTGGCTAGACATAAGATCTCTCCCGAGTGATCGAGCCAACCTCGGCTAAAGATAAGATCTCTCCCGAGCATCCCATGCCAATCTTGGCTAGAGATAAGATCTCTTTCGAGTGCTCGAGTCAATCTCAGCTAGAGATAAGATTTCTTCTGAGCGATCGAGCCAACCTCGACTAGAGATAAGATCTCTTCCGAGCGTCCGAATCAACCACGGTTAGAGATAAGATCTCTCTCCGAGTGACCGTGTCAACCTCGACTAGAGATAAGATCTCTTTCGAACCGAGCCTTGACTAGAGATAAGATCTCTCGAGCGATCGAGTCAACCTCAGCTAGAGATAAGATCTCTTTCGAGCGCTCGAGCAACCTCGGCTAGAAATAAGATCTCTCAAGCGACGTGCGATCGAGCCAATCTCACTGCTAGGAGATAAGATCTCTCTCGGGTGATCGAGCCAACCTCGGCTAGAGATAAGATCTCTCTCGAGCGACTGAGTCAACCTCGGCCAGAGATAAGATCTCTTTCCGAGTGTCCGAGTCAATCTCGGCCAGAGATAAGATCTCTTTCGAATGATTCGAGCCAACCTCGGCTAGAGATAAGATCTCTTCTGAGCGACCGTGCGACCATGTCAATCTCAAACTAGAGATAAGATCTTTTCCAAACGACCGAGTCAATCTCGGCCAGAGATAAGATCTCTCCTGAGCGCCCATTCAACCTTGGCTAGAGATAAGATCTCTCTCTCGAGCATCCGAGCCAACCTCGGCTAGAGATAAGATATCTCTCGAGCGCCCGAGCCAACCTCGACTAGAGATAAGATCTCTCTCGAGCGACCGAGTCAACCTCGGCTAGAGTTAAGATCTCTCTCAAGTGACCAAGCCAATCTCGACCAGAGATAAGATCTCTTCCGAGCGTCCGAGTCAACCTCGGCTAGAGATCTCTGAGTCAACCTCGACTAGAGATAAGATCTCTCTCGAGCGACCATGCCAACCTCGGCTAGAGATAAGATCTCTTCCGAGCGATCGAGCCAACCTCGGCCAGAGATAAGATCTCTCTCAAGCGCCCGAGCCAACCTCGGCTAGAGATAAGATCTCTTCGAGTGCTCGAGTCAACCTCGGCTAGAGATAAGATCTCTCTCGAGCGATCGTGCCAACCTCGGCTAGAGATAAGATCTTCTCAAGCGATCGAGTCAACCTCGGCCAGAGATAAGATCTCTTCCGAGCGTTCGAGCCAACCTCGGCTAGAGATAAGATCTCTTTCGAGTGATCGAGTCAACCTCGGTCTAGAGATAAGATCTCTCCGAGCGACCGAGCCAAGCCTCGGCCAGAGATAAGATCTCTCTCGAGCGCCCGAGCCAACCTCGGACTGCAGAGATAAGATCTCTCCCGAGCGTCCGAGTCAACCTCGGCCAGGAGATAAGATCTCTTCCGAGCGTCCGAGTCAACCTCGGCTAGAGATAAGATCTCTTCCGAGCGACCGAATCAACCTCGACTAGAGATAAGATCTTCGAGCGACCGATTTCAACCTCGGCTAGAGATAAGATTCTCTCGAGTGCCCGAGCTTCAACCTCGGCTAGAAATAAGATCTCTTCTGAGCGACCAACCTCGATTAGAGATAAGATCTCTCCCGAGCGATCGAGTCAACCTCGGCTAGAGATGAGATTTCCCCTGAGCTCAACCTTTAACCTCGACTGCTGGAGATAATATCTCCCTCAAGGAGCTCAGCCTCCGACGTCAACCGCAGGAGACGAGATCTTCTTCAACCTCGGCTAGAGATGAGATCCCCTCGAGTCTCAACTTTAACTTCAACCTCGACTGGAGATGAGATTTCTCCCGAGCTTCAACTTCAACTTCAACTTTGGCTCAAGATGAGATCTCCTCCGAGCTTCAACCTAAACTGACGTGAAGCCCTGGAGAGGACTTCGACAGTCGCTTTTTTCTGCACTCCCTTCCTTCGAGTTTCGAACTCGGGAGTGGGGGAGACTATTGTTGGAGATAAACTTCGCTCCTGCCGAAGTTCAGTTCGATGCTCAACCTAATGCAACCAGTAGTCACGGAAGAGCTTCAACGGTCGAGTCTTAGCCGAATTCTTTCAATCGACCAAACTTCTCAGCGGTCGAGCCTTTTTCGAACTCTCCGACGGTCGAGTCTTAGCCGAACTCCTTCAGCCGACCGAACTTCTCAGCGGTCGAGCTCTAGTTGAACTTCTCAACGACCGAGCCCCTTCCGAACTCTCTAGCAGTCGAGCCAGCCGAACTCCTCAGTGGCCGAGTCTTTTTCGAACTCTCTGACGGCCGAGTCTTAGCCAAACTCCTTCAGTTGGCCGAACTTCTCAATGGTCGAGCCCCTTCCAAACTTTTCAGCGGCCGAACTTCAATCAAACTTCTCAGCGGTCGAGCTTCAGTCGGACTCTCACGAGAGCCGAACTCCCTCCATACTTCTTCAGTCGGACTCTCACGAGAGCCGAACTTCCTCCGCACTCCTTCAGTCGAATGCCTGTAGAAGCCGAACTCCCTCCATGCTCCTCTAGTCGGACGCCTACAGAAGCCGAACTCTTGCCGAATTTCTTCTTCGACCGAACTCCTCCAGGAGCCGAACTCCTTCCAGAATTTTTCTTCAACCAGATTTTTTCAGGAGCCAAACTTCTTCTGGATCGTTCCTGCAGTCGGACTCCTCCAGGGGCCGAACTCCTTCCGAACATCCCCTTTGGCCGAACTTCTTTTGGATGATCCCCTCCAGACGTTTCCCTCTTAGGAGTCTGAGCTCTCCTGAAATGGATATACGCCGAGGTTCTTCACCTATGGCTGTTGAACCTCGGCGGTATGATCGCCCCTACCAATCTGACAGCATATTTTCCTCCGTAACAAGTCCTATGTGGTCCACGACCGGACGACATGGCCGTCACTACTAGCTTGGCGACACCACTCTCTCCGTACTGAATCCCATGCGGCCTAAAGTGGTCCGCTACCAGACGGTATGGTCGTTACCATCATTCAAGCTCCGTCTATAAAAAGGATCATCCAGACATGTTTTCTTTAAGCTCTCCTCTTTCTTCAAAAGCTCTAAGGTCACTTTTCTTTTCTGAGCACTCCATTTCTATTGGCCAGAAGAGCTGACTTGATCGTCGGAGGGTCCTGTCGGAGCCACCACTACCGACTCCGGATGGAACTTTATTTTGCAGATCACCGATGGTGATCTCGTCCTCCTCCACTTCAGTCCGATCCGACGTCGACCAGATTCTACACCAACATCTAATATTTATATTTAAAAATATATATTTTTTATTTTTTTATGTATTTTTTGTTTGTTCTAAAATGCTCTCAAAATTGTATAGGCTATCGTAATCATCAGTCGACCCATATATTTCACTCATTCCTCTTTCATTATCAATAGGCTATGAAGATTTATGATGGTGAATCGTAAATGTTCTAAGTTGTTTGTATTAGGAAGTATATACCGACGATTTATACGTGGAGAAATAGGGAGGCGGAAACAAGTTAAGAAGGCCAATCCCGTAATAATAGTTTGATCTCTGATCATTCAAGGGCATGCCAACTAAGGAAAAATAAAAATATAATGTCTTATAAAAGATAAATTAAAAATAAATTAATAATTTCATGAAAAATCTCACCATCAGAATTGGCAGAGAATCATTTTTTTTTTTTTTTTTTTTCATGCAAAACAATCGAAACGACGAAGTTAGTTTAGAGTTCGTTCTGCAGGCATTCGAATACAATATATGTGATTCAAAATATTGTGTTTCTAATTGTTTGTGTTTGACGTGAATAATTTAATTCTTCCAGAATTTTATATGCCAATTGGAGGTAACAAAGACCACAGTTTCTAAAATACATTGTGGGAGACAGGTGGGATGGGCTTACCCTGGTTTGGACACTTGTTTGGAGGAGATTCATTGAGGACAATGGGAACTATTTATGATGAGAAGACAACAAGTTGGATCGGATGAAGTGGATTAGATGTCATGATTGGCTTCGGTGGAATGCCATAATTTATATGGGCTCCACTGGAAAGGACATCCAGGTGTATTTTTTTGGTCAGAGAGAGCTTGGTTTAGTGCATTAGTGATATTGTTTTTCTCGATTGATTTGATCTAGTCTATTAGGTGATGTTGCCCCAGCACCACTTTAATTCCTTGGCCAACTCCATTCATGCGGACAGGTTTATCAAGCAACTTATTCATATGGGGACCCACAAAAAGCACAAAAGAAAAAAAAAAAAGAAAAAAGGATTAATTGAATCTATGAGATATATATGTCATTTATGTGCGTTAGTATAATTGTCACAGAAGACTTAAGCTATTTATGCAGTTTTGCTTATTTACTTCTATAATCTATGAGATACATTTGCATGCCTGTTGCGAAAGATTGAAGCAATTTATGTCTAAACTTTCTTTATTTATTTTCGTTAGGAATAAGCACCTTACATCTGTTTTCATTAGCAATTTATGTGCGTATCGCCCCTGCTTCTCCATTTCTTCATGTCCCCTTGCCCACCTTTTGTAAAGAAAATGTCTTTTGCCCAAAACAATATCACAAATTGATCCATGAAGACTTTAGGAAAAATTGCTTAAGCACTACTCAACTTGGAGCTACTTTCACGCGGTACCTTTCAATTTTAAAAATTTGCAAATTGATCCCTAAAGTTTATGAAGTAATTTAAAGTGAGCGTTCCTTTATCTAAATTTATAGAACTCCATCATGTGATGATGGTCATATAAGATCTTTAGGACCAGATAAGGAGGAAGTAGGATTTGGCTTGGATAAGTATTCCTTTTTCAAACCAACCAGCCTGTTTTATTGTTGGCACATCAGTATTAGATCGTGACACTCCAGTGCTATTATACCCCACAGGAGCACCTGGGATGGCGATAATGATGTTAGTTTCCTCTTTGGATCAATCTCTGGAATTAACTGGCTCTCGCTAATATTATAAATTTATTCATAAAACTTCTCATAATGTTGCCTACCAAATTACCAAACCAGAAGCCCCCTGCCGATTCTAACGGAATACCATCTCGCATCCCCACCCACAACAACAGCAGGGGAGAGACCCCAAATTGTCCATGGCCTGCACGATAACCTTATCGATCGAAAGCATTGAGTACTCCTTTGATTTGGAGCTTCCTTTAAAGTCAAGTCAAGGATTACGTACATTCCAAGTTTGCATCATGAAAATGTTTTGGTCTTGGGGTTCATGATGCATTCCTATCGTGAGATGATTTCAATGTCAAGCCTTTTTCATAAAAATAACGGTCTCCATAATTGCTATCGAATGTGCAATGATGACAAGATAATAATCTAATTTGTTTATCTGACACCTGTAATGGTCCCTTAATTTGGACATCATTATTTTTTTTAATTGTATTTTTAACTGATTCTTCTGGACAGGAAGCGCTTGTTGTAATTGATTATTGAATGGACGACAATGACGACATAAGCTTATGTGACCTTGTTGCTGAAATTTGTTAGTGGGAAAAACAAAATTAAAATTGAACCTGTTATGATTACCATTATAAGAGCATCTTAAGCATCACAATCATAATGCAGGTTTTGGCTTGGCAGGGTTTCCATCCAAATGCATGCATGATTGCTTACAGTTACTTGACATCTGTAACAATGTCATAACTTACCATACAATATGGTAGAAATCTTATAAACAAATCCATGAATGCTATACTGATTGTCTGGGTCAATTTGAAATTTATTGAAATGCTCTTCATTTCTCGTATCAAATTAGTGATGTTGATGATGTGCACAATGCCTTGAGATTCAACTTCATGTCTTGTGATTTTACATGCTAAGGAGAAACTTACCACGGCAGACATGCATGCATTTGTAATTAACGAATAAAATCTCCCACTAAGTCTCTTCTACTCTAGCTTTGAGAGGTGGTGTAGCCAACCAACACATCATACCCCATTTGATATAGTCTCACTAGAATCGAGAAAAATATGTTATGTATGGAATAAAAATTCAAAATTTTTTTTCACTATTTTTGACCATTTTAAATATTCAGTATATATTAAATACTTTAATTATTATAATTTTTTGACTATATATTTAAAATTTTAATCCCCTTTTTTTGATCGTTAGAGAAAAATTATTAGACTGATTTTATTGTTGGATGATAATGGATCTTAATAGACCTCTATGGGGTTGCACCTTTAGATGCTTATAAAAGGAACCCCCAATTAGCCCATTGGACATAACATCCTCTCCTCCTATCTGATGTAGCTAAAAAATATGGAGCTATTTTCTCTATTTTTTCAGCTATATTCTTTCCTTTTTCTATCTTCTTTTATGGATGATTTTTGACCAACTATGAATTTACCAAGGATTTGTTGAAGTTACAGCACTTCTAGTAGATCAAATTCATTATATCTTGGAGGAAAATCGAGCCTGAAGCCCATGCTGAGAAGAGGATGGCCGGAATTCTCTAAAAGTTAGTGCCTAGCATGCCTTAGATCCTATCAAGCTTGTGACCAGAATATTTTGTAGCACTCCGATAATAAAATTTTGCTACATTTTTTATCTTTTATTTCTAACATTCTTTAGAAAAAATCAATGTCTATCTTTTTGTCCTATGGCTCCTATTGACGATAATTCTCTTAAACCTAAAAAATTTAATGGCCATTTATTTTAAAAAATGATAAAATTGAATGATGTACTCGCTTACTGCCTTAGACCTCTACCATGTAGTCATGGAGGATACTTCTGTTGTAGAAGGTCTTATTCGTCAAAATCAAGAGTTATATTTGATCAAGTTTCTCCATAATAACTATATCTATCACGGACACATTCTAAGATATCTGTCCAATCCTCTTTATGATATTTTCATTAACACAAGAATCTTGGAAGTACTTTTGGAGTCCTTAGAAAGAAAGTACGGTAAAGAAGATGGAAGATTGAAAAAATATATTATTGATCAATATTTTGATTATAAAATGGTTGATAGCCGTCCAATCCTTGAGCAAGTTCATGAACTATAGAATCTTGCTCAAGGGATCATTGCTAAGAGAATCCACCTTAATGAATGTGTCATGTCTCTAACATGAGATTTGCAAGCTAGGGGTTCCAGCAACCACTGTACACTCATAATAAGCATGCAAGATATCTCATCATGCTATCATAAAGTAATAGCAAAAAAAACAGTCAATAAATTAAGTCTAAAAATTCAACTAATTAAAATCTAATTTTAATATCCCATAAAAGTCAACAATATTCAAAAGATCTTATATCAACTTTAGTAAAGTTCTAATCTAAGATAAAAGTATCAAAATTCTACTTATAATTACTCTCCCATATATATTTTCAGATCATCTTAGTTCTCAAGATTTATAAAAATAGTAAAATATAGGTTAATGAGCTAGATAGCCCACTAAGCAATGATCACTTCAACTAAATTAAATTAGACAATAAAGTAAATAATTATTCATAGAGAGTAAGCACATATAATTCATTGGTTCAAAATTAATTTCTAATATGTAGTATTATCAAAATATTATTCACATTAAATTAATTTATTTTTTAAAAAATTAAGTTTCATTCAATAATTCAATTTCTTTTAAAATATTAAATTCTTGTAAGTCATGAATTATGATCATATAATTTCGATGACAGTGTCATAATATTGCATATCATCTTGCGGTAAACTGCATGTCATCTTATAGCATATTGCGTATTATCTAGTAGCAAAATCATAGCACCATATATCATTCACTACAAGAAATTAAATTATTAGAGATGGCCATTAGCGATGGTATTTTTGCCATTACTAATAGTAGGTATTAACGACGGTATTACCAATGGAATTTTTGCCATCTCTAATAATACTTTTTATTGATGGACTTCGATGATGGATTTTGCACCCCATCGGTAAAAGTATTACCGACCATAGTAGTAATGATAAAGGCATTGCTATAATTATTAGTGATGGCTATAGTGACAAAAATGTAGCCATCGCTTATGCTAACCCTAAAAGTCCCTTGTCGATTTTTGATATTTCATTTTCACTCATCCCACCGCCGCCCCCCTCTTTCCCCAACCTTTGGTCCTCTTTTTTTAGCCGCTGGATCCTATTTTTTCCAAGCCCTCGATCGCCAGATCCCATTTTCCCGAGGCCCTGGCCGCCACCCACCTCCCCAAGCCTTCGACCATGAGCCTCTAGTTGCCTTCCGCCTCCTCGAGCCCTTGGCCACCTCCCCAAGCCCCTGGTATACTCCCCTTGACTGCCTCTGATCCTTCACTTTTCTCCACCACCAGATCCAGCTTTCCCTAGCCATTGGCTACCTCGTCGAGGCCCAAGCCCCCAACCTACTTCCTCGAGCACCCGGCCAACCTCCTTAAGCCCCCAACCTACCTCCCCCCTTCTTCCTCCTGCCTTTCTCTTTTCATCCCACCCACCCTTCTTCTCTTGCCGCACAGCGCCACCTCCATGCTACAGTGCCATACTCGTGGGTTTGGTAAGTATTAGCAATGGCGACGGTGATGGATACATAGCAATTGCCAAATACTATTATTTTAAGTCTGGCATGCTCCAAGTTTGCATGCATAAGATGTATGTCCCAACCGTCCCCATTTGCAATGATATTTTTTACTTAAAAATTTAGTATTTTAAAAATTTTAAAAATATTATATTGCATATAATGATAGACCCATCTTTTGATTAATGTACATATTCTTTGGTATCTGTATATTTATATATTTTTGTATGGAGGAAAGAATTATGTATATTGATCAATTGATGATCTAGTTTAGATAGTTTGAGAATTATAATTAATTTTATAAATAATTATAATAATCAAACGGTATGTTGAGGGTTTAAGAAAAATTTTGGATAGTCTTTTCTTTAGTTCTCTTCATATATTTTCAGCCACATGGAAAGAACTAAAAAGAAATGATGCCAAAATTTTTTTTGGCTCCTATTGCATATCATTTGATTATAGTAATTAATCTATAAAATTAATATAATTTTTGAATAGAAAAGGGCCTTCTACATTTATTAGTTGATGATAGAATGCATTTATTATACAAACTATTTTAAATGATAAAATATTTAGTAAGTGTTTTGTCTTGTAGTTGTATATATAGAATCCTTATATAGTGTGCTATGACCATAGTTGGATGGACCGTCGAGTAGTTGATAGGATGATTTTTGCTGAATATAAGAAGGGTGTCAAGTACTTATATGATTATTCTTTTGAGAATACTGTACTTTTAGTTTAAGGATGGGCTCGTTGTAATTATAAGAGATGTGTCAATAGAGAAATGCTTGATAGGGATAGAATAATTATCTATTTATACAAGAGTAGATTTATGCCAAACTACAAGCATTGGTACCTGCATGGAAAGACATAAAAAATAATTGCAAGGGTTAGAAGTGACCAGTAGATAGGGACACAAATAGAATGGTAGATATGGCTATGGATATGACTGGTCCTAAATTTAATATCAATGTGAAGGATGATCCAGAAGTTAACAGCGGTGATTTTATCATATACTGAAAGAAGATGAACCACTATGGCTAGTATGTGAAACATATACTATATTATCAGGTGTGTCAGAATTATTGAACTTGAAAGTTGAGTTTAATATTATTGGAACAATCGATATTACTCTGATATCAATTGTTGTGCCTGTATATGGCTGCTCGGAATCATAGTCGTAGATTCGATCTCTTGCGCAAACCTGAATGTTAATCCAAAAATATGAAGAAAAGCAAAAAGTTGATGATGGCACATAGGGCTTGGCATTAGAATCAGAGAGAAAAGAGAGAAGAGAGTTAGGAAGAAAAGCTCTATATTGATTTTACTTATTATAAAAGTTATAATACCTAGGTTTATATATGCTAGATTTCTACTATACCACATGAATCCTAATAAATCCAAACTTCAGTTGAAAAACTCTCCTAGACCAATTCAATACATGAAAGCACTCACCGAGCCCATGTACACCCATGTCTTCCATGCTCTCATCTCCTAGATCCAAACCCGATCCATACATGCGTTAGCCATCTTAAGACCTTATTGGACCAGGCCTTAAGATCCCTTGAATTAATTTCAATCCAAGATTAAACAGAAAATCCCATTCAGTTCTTTTCGCCATCATCAAGTCGACTTTATTAATTGCTGAGCTGGCTTGATTGCATCTCGTCTGCATCCTATTTTCTATCTGCTTGAGACAGCTGGCTCGACTGCATCCTGAGCCGGCTCGATTGTGTATCCAAACCAGCCCGCCTATGTGTCAGCCCCTTGTCAATCGAGCTAGCTCGATTGCGTATGTGAGCCAGCTCGCCTATGTGTCAGCTCCTTGTCTTGGCTGATTCTTCTCCTAGCTTTGATCCTTTACTCCATCTTGTGTCCTAGGTCTCAGGGGTACCTATCAAGTCTCTCAAGATCCTCACACCTGAACCTTAAGTCCATGCAGGGCTACACACCATCTTCACCATAGGACAACTTCTATCCTAGCCCTAGGACTTACACCCATTCTAATCTCTCGAAGCCAACACCCTATCTCCTCCTGTGGCCTCCTAAGTCTTGGCACACCTAGCAATATTTTTCTGCACGATCCCATTATCGATGCATACCCTGACAGCTACTTGTATACACCTTGCTACTACCATCCTTCTTCAGTTGCTGAGCTTTCTTTGAGGCCTTTGGAATGACCGCCTCCACCGTTGAAGACCTTGGCTTATACTTATGCACCACTTTTGGAGTTGTAGGCATTCTTCTGCTTGGCAGCTATATCATTTATCCTAAATTTTCATGGAGAATCTATAGCAATCCTATGTCGGCATCTGTTGCATATCCTGACTCGATCTCCTCAAAACTTTGTTTGTCCTTCTGCATGTGTTGCTCCATTTGAAACTATGCATCTCCGACATTGGTGCTAAGATATTGATCCTTCTGTACTCCTTCATTCTGAACTCATGTTATATCTCTTTCTACTTGTGAAGCCACCTCTGCCCAGTGCTCTACCTAAAACTAAAGTCCTTCTGATGCCATAGAAGCTGACTCTATAATTGAGTCTCTCGAGGCCAATCATCCAATGCTATACTGCTGGGTCTGTTGCTACATCTCGAATACCGTCGATGCTCCTTCAGACTCTTCGCATTCCATGGACCCCTCCGAAATCATCTTAGATATACTGCACCCTGCAAGCTCCTCGAAAACTATCAAGAGCTCATCTGATTCTTCACTTTCAGTCACTAAAATGATGGAATCCTTGTCCCTCTTTTCTTCTTTATTACACTTCTTTTAAAGCAGACACTCCCGCTTAAAGTGTCTTGCTTCGCCATACTTGAAGCACTTCTTAGACCCATTGCTGCCCCTCTACTCATCCTTTTTCTTTTCTTTCCTTGGCCTTTCTGAAACCGCAAGATCCTCTTAAAAGACCTTTCTCTTCGTCATCTATTTTCACTGCTCGTTGAATCTTAACACTGATATGATCTCCTCATATACCAGTGTCTCCATACCATACAGCAACATAGTCACCAATGGATCGAAGCTTCCAGATGGCGAACATAGCAACAATAAACTCTTATCCTCCTCTTTGAGCTCCATCCCAATGTTGAGCAAGTCTATGCTCATCTGATCGAATCATTGAATATGTTCCACAATATCCTCATCCTCCTACATCCAAAGGCTATACAGTTACTTCTTTAGCACCAACTTATTGCATATATTCTTTTTCATGTACAACTGATGTAACCTCGACCATAAACCCTTAGGTGTCTTCTCTTCCGACATGCCATACAGCACTTCATCTATCAGACAAGCCCTAATCATGGCACATGCTCTTTTTTTTAAGGACTTCTACTTCTTATCTATCATCTCCTCCAGCCTATCCTTCAAGATCGAATCTAGTCTCATCTGAATCAGCAGATCCTCCATCCTAATCATTCATATCATGAAACTATCATTTCCATCAAAATTCTCAAATCTTACCTTCAACCCATTGTTCTCCATGATCAAACTGAATAAAAAAATAGCCAACAGGTAGATATGAAAATTACCTTAACTAGGGATGATGGACAGTAGCCCTTAGATCTCTTCCTTCCTCATGAAGCTTGGAGAAAAGCCTTAGATCCGAATCTCACTGCTAATCTCTATTAAAACTTGTTCTTCATCCTCCTTCATGCTCAACTAGGCTTTGATACACTTATTGGAATAATCGATATTACTCTGATATCAATTATTATGCTTACGGCTGCTCAGAACCACAGTCGTAGATTCGATCTCTTGCATGAACCTAGGTGTTAATCCAAAAATATGAAAAAGAGCACAAAGTTGATGACGGCACCTAGAGCTTGACGTTAGAACCAAAGAGAAAAGAGAGAAGAGAGTTAGAAAGAAAAGCACTGTATTGATTTAACTTATTATAAAAGTTACAATACCTGGATTTATATATTCTAGAATTTTTGCTATACCACATGAACCCTAATAAATCCAAACTTTAGCTAAAAAACTCTTCTAGGCTAACCCAATACATGAAAGCACTCATTGAGCCTATGTAAACTCATATCTCTCATGCTCTCATCTTCTGAATCTAAATCCGATCCGTACATGAGTTAGCCAGTTTAAGATCTTATTAGATTAGGTCTTAAGATCTCTTAAATTAATCCCAATCTAAGATTAAACAAAAAATTTCATCCAATTTTGTTCATCATCATCGAGCCGACTCTATTAGTAGCCGAGCTGGCTTGACTACATCTCACCTAAATCCTATCTTCTATCTGCTTAAGAATAGCTGGCTTGATTGCACCCTGAGCCGGCTCAACTGCACCCTAAGCTGGCTCGATGCATATCCGAGCCAGCCCACCTATATGTCAGTCTCTTATCTTGGCTGATTTTTCTTCTAGCTTTAGTCCTTTGCTCTACCTTATGTTCTAGATCTTCGAAGCATCTACCAAGCCCCTCAAGGTCCTCACACCTAAATCTTGAGTCCGTGCAAGGCTACACGCTGCCTTCATCCTAGAATAACTCCAGTCCTAGCCCTAGAACTCACATCCATCCTAATCTTTCGAAGCCAATACCCTGGCTCCTCCCGTAAGCTTCCAAGGCTTGGGAGCACCATAAATCTTTACAAATAAGGCAATCAATTATTATGATAAAATGATAGTAATAATAAAGAAGATGCTATGGAAGGATAGAAGCTTGTTGGAAGCTTTTATGCTTCTAAAAAAATGATGAAAGGATTAGTTATGGGATATGAGAAGTTGCATACCGTAATGATTGCATGCTTTTCTACAAGAAGGACCAACTGAAGAGTTCATGTGATGTATGCAGTGAAAGTTGATTTAAGTCAAGGCAAAGAGGTAAAAATTAGAAGAACATACCATATAAGATTCTTCGATACCTTCTCATTACTCCTAGGCTTTGGAGGTTCTACTTGTTCAAAAGTATTTTCGGGTAGATGATATGGTATAAAGAAGGGATTCGTAAGTGTTAGATGTGTGCCTAGAAGTCAGATTGACCAACACTTATAATATACTTTCTAAGGATATTTTTATAATTTTGACTAAAAATTAATAAAGAATTATTTTCTTCTATCACATTGTGTATAAAGTATTTGTGATACATCTTTTGAGTTAATGAAAATAATGATGCATATTTTCAATAGTTAAAAAGTTAAGATATGTATTACCATAATTAATTCATAAACTACTCCCGACCGTAGGATCATCATGAAGATGGTGATCAATCCAAAAGATTGGTATACGATCGCTTTCTTAGGATAGATGGATCTTGAGTCTATGGTACGGAGACACTGAAGTGAGAGTATAGGTACTTGTTGAGAACGAGAGCACTAAGCGTGACCACCTCGAGCAGTCATAAGAAAGTCTACCTTCTCCTCAATGACTAGCTCGATGCTGCAGTCGTATGACTGGTTCTTTGAGCTAAGGTGCATCGATAGTTCACCTTGAGTGTATTATAGTTTGACTATACTATAACTCGATCTTCTAGCCATTCAAAATTCTGAGGTATATATTGGCTATAGCATGTTCATTATAGAAACTAGATCGCATTAAGATGGTATCAATCGTGGTAGAGGAGTAGTCCTATTATGATCATGAGATCGAGTCTTTAAGCTTATGGTCATGATAGAGTGAAATAATAGAAAAAAATTTTTTATTAAGATTTTACATCGGACTCGAATCAAATGATTTATTCATATGACGGGTATTGGATTTGATGAGTTCACCTTAATCGTAATCCTATCGGAGCTCATGATAGAGGAATCTAATCACATAGGTAGCTATATCGAGAGATTCATATTCTGTTCTGATGAGTTGCCACCATATACTTCTAGGTATCACTGATGGATTTTGGGATCAATTAGAATTATCTTATTGATTGACGATTCTAATTGGATAAATCAGAAAAGTTCTGGTTCATCGAAAGATGTTTTGATGATGTTAATGATGGAGATCGCAATATGTCCCATTATCATATAGAATTAAATCCAATTGGATTACATAAATAAGAATTTGAATTTAGGTGTTATCAATTGGGCTAACCCAGTTCGATTGATTTGAATTAGATCCAATCAGGTTTAAGAAAATCATGCTAGCACATGATTGAGCTTGACTTTTTTCTTCTATCATCATTCTAGTTCATCTCGACTGAGTCAAATTAAATTTGGCTCATTCAAAAACCCTGTATGGGTTTGTCTTAATTTGACTGGAGCTTATCCAGATCAAATAGAGGCTTGTCCTGGCCTGATTTGGGCTTGTTCTAAAGAGTTTAGGGCTTGTCTTAAAATAACCAAAGGGCATCAAGACAAGGGGTCGTTTGACCCGATCTTTGCACTAATTAAAGGACGAGAGTGCGCCCCCTAGAATTTATATGGGGTGGAACATCCCAAGAGGTTTTTGCATGAAGAAAAGAGGGCGCACACTGTGGAGTCTTGTGGAGAACAAACACTTGGGAGATAACCTATTGCACCAAACCTTTCTTCCCTATCTAATTTTCACATGACCTCTATGGATTTTTGTGTGACAAAAATTTAGAATAAATGGTAGATGGTGTGGTGATCAGGTAGGAGTCCTTCTGCTTTAAGCAAACTAGTTGCTTAAAGCCCTAGGACTCCAGGGTAGCAAATAGGTCTATAAATAGAGCTCTATGCAAAGTGTTTGTGCATTCCATTTCTCTCTATGATGAAGTCCTGTCTCTCCCTCTGCCTCCATGCCCTCTCTTCAAGATCTCCTCTCTCTTCAGTGATCAAAAGTTGAGAGCAGCTCGTGTAAAGACAAGGCAAGAAGATCCTATTCGTGAGACGAATGCGCAGCCTTCGTAGATTATTTTGAAGGCCCTTCGGATTGATTCCAGATCTAGCATTTGAAGATCAGATCTAGTAGGAGATAGCATCTAGATCTGATCCGAGTGGACTTCAGTAAAGGCCAGGCATGTGCGCAGTTAGATTTAGAACCTCAAAGTACAGTTAGATCACCGACAGAGTAAATCATTTATCCAAATCAGATAACATTTGATGTTACAAATTCAATTTTATTTAGATATCATATTTAGATTGATCTAATCAAATCTAAGAATGATTAGATCTAATCAGATCTATAAAAAAAATATTAAAATTTTTGCTTTAGATCTGATCAGATCGGATTGATCATTTGGCCTTGGAATGCTAATTCCTTCAACTAGTATCAAAGCTATGTTTGTAGTTCTTCAGATCTATTTTAGATCTAATTTTTATTTTATTTATGATCTGATATAATTGATTTTAGATGTTACATAAGATATAATCAGATCTAAAATAAGTAAATTAAATTTAAAAATTTATATATAAGATATAAATGATGCATGTCTAGACCAGATTTATAGATCATATGCTATGAATTGTCTAGAATAAAATTTTTTTGACATGACCATTTAAGATTTTATTTTTAGATGTTATACCAAATATAATCAAATCTGAAACATGCATGTGTTAGTTTAAATTTTGATACATGAGATGTCTGCAAAACATGTATAGATTAGATTTTAAATCATATAACAGTTATATATTGTAGATCTAATTATTTTATAGTATAGATTAAATTTTTGATTAAGGCATTCCCCTTGGCTATCCAATCATAAGAGTAAGAAGGGTTTAAAGGCCCTCTCTTCCCATTTGATGGGGTGCTCTTATGGCATGTAGGGATGCTGTGCATTTGTCCTTAATCAGAAATCAAAATTTATTTTTTTGCAAAATCTTATATCCTGAGATGCTAAAATTTTTATACATATTTTATTTTTTAAACCTTGAACTTAATTAAGAATTAAGTTTATAAAATTAATTAGATCTAAAAATTATAAATTTTTAGATCTAAAAATTTTCATAAAATAAGGGTTCAGGTATGGGCTGCTCAATTAGGTTAAGCGGTTGATTAAAGCGAATCAAGAGTTGGTTAGGTGGGATCAAAAGAGCTTAGTTTTGACTAGTCCATTATATGTAAATCTTGGTCAAGGTCGACTCACAGTCACATATGGTTGATCAAGTTAAGACCTAATTTGACTCCGCGGTTCGAGCCTTGGATTGTAAGCTAACCCAATTGATTATGGCTCGATAATTTGATATCCAAGATAAGTTTGGTAGATACAATTGATTGATTTTTAATTAAAAGCTACTCAATCTGAATGCGTTCATGTTGAGTTAATGGCATATCCCTTCCACCGGTCTTACTTACCTAGCCATTTAGATCGATCCAGTTCTAGTTTAAGGTGGCTAACGATTTGAGTTAACCTATGCCATTAAGTTAGTCATATTTGTTATGATTAAGTCAAGTTGTGTCTAAGAGATCTAAATCAAATCTTTCTAAAAAAATATTAAGTCATAGATCTTCTACTGTTGTAGATGTGCAGACCCTTTTCGGGGTTGATTATTCTCGATTGGATACAGTGGTTCAATTACACTAGAAAGAAACAACCACATCTATTAGGCATTGGATGATATGGATTGGAGGATGGGTTGGGCTCAATATTTAGAATATGGTAAGGGACCCAATCAAGAATCTAGTTCATACAAATAATGGGTCTGACTTAACAAGAAGTGGAGCAATATTTTGGACATGGTGAGCTTCAAGAATTAGAGACCAAGTTTGGGTGTATCATGTTTAGAGAATATTGGATAAGAGTTATCCACCCATCAGTTGATCCATCATCAATAACTATTAGGTGAGGTGGTGAGCTAATAAATGGGACTGCACCACTCACTAGAAGTTTTTAATCACAGAGATTTTTGTATCTCTACCAAGAAAGTATAGGGATCCGAAAAAATAGTGAGAGCCTAATTTATTTAAAAATGAAACTCCTAAATAAATCGGTTAAGTCTAATTATGAATTTAACTAGAAACTTTGACTCTTTGTAGGAAATGTCGGCATCAAATCTCCTAACCTATATCCTAGACACCCATAGACTGACTGAACCTAATTGCAAGGATTGGCTTCAAAACTTAAAAATTATTTTAAGTTTCGAGAAGCTGTCTTATGTGTCGTACCAGGATTTTTCCACTTTACTAACCCGTTCGATTGCTGATCAAAGAGCATCTCATGAGAAATTGTTAGATGATGATAACAAGATCAGGTGCTATATATTGGGCTCCATGTCAGATGACTTGTAGTACCAACATGAAGACATAAGGACTGCACACCAAAGATTGGCTCACCTACAAGAGTTGTTTGGTGAATAGAGTTGCATAGCGCATTATCAAGTCTCTAGAAGACTTTTTAAGGCATAGATGCATGATGGGCAGTCAGTCCAAGATCATTACTTAACGATGATCAAGAGTTTGAAAGAGTTTGAGAACCTTAGAGTTATCGTGGACAAGGATTTTCAGATTGATGTGATCCTGTAGTTCTTGATTGATCCATATGGGTAGTTCATCATGAACTTCCATATGAATAAACTTTAGTGCACCTTGGTTGAATTATTGAACATGCTGGTCATAGCTAAGCAGACTATGAAAGGTTCAAAGGGCTTAGTTCTTTCTATGGAGAAGACTTCTACCAAGAGAAAGTCTTCTAGTAAGAAAAAGAAGTTTGGAAAGAAGCAGAAGATAGAAGGCAAGAAGAAGAAAAAGGAAGAATCAAAGAAGAAGGCCATGGATAAAAGAAAGTATTTTCACTGTAACACCAATGGCTATTGGAAGCAAAACTGCTCTTCGTACCTAACCAGCCTGAAGAACAAGAAGGAAGGAGGTCTTTCTGGAGGTATGCTCATCATTAAAACTAACTTTATGATTTCTTCTACATCTAGTTGGGTGCCTGACTCTGGTTCTAGTGCTCACCTGTGTACCTCTATGCAGGATCTTGAGGAGAGTATGAGGTTGAGGGATGGTGAGATGATCTTGTGCATAGAAAATGGGGCAAGAGTTGTTACTGTGGCTGTGGAAATCTATCCTCTTTGACTACCTTCTAGATTAGTTTTAATTCTTAGAGATTATTATTTTATGCCTGCTACAAGTAGGAATTTAATTTCTATTTCATATTTAGCATAAGAAAACTATGTAATTAATTTCTTTAAGGACCACTATATAATTCTTTATGAAAGAAATAAAATTATAAATAATTTCTTAATTAATGTTCTCTATCAGTTACATATTGATGTTTTTATTTTTAATGTCAATCAAAATATGAATGCCATAGGATCTAAGCGACCTACGGATAGTGTAAATGAAAGATATCTATGGCACCTTAGGCTAGGTCATATAGCTGAAAATAGGATTAACAAATTGGAGAAATCCAAACTAATAGATCCATTAACTTTTGAGTCATATCTGATTTATGAATCATATCTTCAAGACAAAATGACCAAGCTCCTTTTTGTAGGACATGGGAAAAGGACCACGGACCTACTTACCCTGGTACATATAAATGTATGCGGCCCATTTGATGTGCCGACTAAAGATAATTTTTTCTACTTCATCATCTTTACTGATGATCTATCTTGGTATGAAGATATGTATCTGATGAAACACAAGTCTGAAGCTTTTGAAAAGTTCAAGAAATTTAGACACAAAATCGAAAAGCAAATTGGAAAGTCCATTAAGATTCTTTGATTAGATCAAGGAGGTGAATATCTTAGTTGAAAATTTTTAGACTATCTTAAGGATAATGGCATAGCCTTGTAATGGACTCTGCTTGGAACATCTCAACTCAATGAGATTTTAGAATGGAGAAATCAGATTCTATTAGATATGGTTCGATCCATGATGAGCTTCATGAACCTTCCGAGTTTCTTCGGGGATATAGTTTAATGATAGCAATTTATCTATTGAATCAAGTTTTCTTTAAAATCGTTCCTACGACACCATATGAGATATGGCATGGTAAGAAGTCAAGCCTGAGTCATCTTAAAATTTAGGGTTATCCGATCCATATCTAGAGACAGCAAGTGGACAAGTTAGAGTCTAGATCCCTTAGAGCTCATTTCATAGGATATCCTAAAGAATCATTAGGATATTATTTCTATCTTCCAGAAAACCATAATGTGATTATGAGTCGACATGCCATTTTTCTTGAAAAGTAGTTTATTCAAGATGGTGGCATCGGAAGATAAATTAGGCTCGAGGAGAAAATCTTCGAAGAGTAATAACCCAAGGAACCTGAGAAACCCAGTCAGTCTGAGCTGATCCAAATACTACCTCCTCCACCTCGTAGGTCAAGTAGGATTTTTCATCCTCCTAAAAGGTACTTAGGTACTATTTCAAAGGATGTAGAGAAAATATTTTTCATGAAAAATGAGATTCATGGTGATGATCCTAAAACCTATGATGAGGCGATGTTAGATATCGACTCCGAAAAATAGTTAAAGACAATGAAGTCAGAAATTGACTCAATGCACTCGAACCAAGTCTAGACCTTGGTAGATTCATCTAAAAGTATTGTATTTATTGGGTGTAAATGGATCTTCAAGAGAATGATAGGTATTGATGAGAATGTGAAGATATTTAAGGCTAGGTTAGTGGCAAAGGGGTATAGTCAATGTGAAGGCATTGACTATCAACATACCATTTTATCAGTAGCCATGCTTAAATCCATCCATACATTGCTTGCTGTTGCAGTCTATTTTGATTATGAAATATGAAAGATGAACGTGAAAACAATATTTCTAAATGGATATCTTGAGGAAGATACCTATATGGAACAACCGCTTGATTTTATATCTAGTGATGGTGATCATAAGGTTTGCAAGCTGCAAAGATCCATATATGGACTTAAGCAAGCATCTTGGAGCTGGAATGCTCATTTTAATGATGTAATCAAATCATTTGATTTCATCAAAAATGAGGAGGAGCCCTATGTATTCAAAAAGATCAGTGGAAGCACTGTTGTCTTCCTCGTATTGTACGTGAATGACATCCTTCTAATTGGGAATGATATTCTCATGCTAACATCGATCAAAGTGTGATTGTCTAAGAAGTTTTTTATGAAAGACTTAGGAGAGACATCCTTTATTTTGAAAATTAAGATTTATAGGGATAGATCCAAGAGGATGCTGGGTCACTCACAAAAGATGTATATAGAGGAGGTGCTGAAGAGGTTCAGCATGGAAAACTCTAAGAGATAACTAGTGCTCTTCAGACATGGCATTCAACTCTCCAAGAAGATGTGTCCCAACACACCTGAGGAGATTGAACACATGAGTAAGATCACTTATGCTTTGGCAATAGGAAGCCTCATGTATGCCGTGCTATATACACAACCTGATATTGTGCATGCTATGAGTGTCATAAATAGCTATCAGTCAAATCCAGACGAAGAGCACTGGATTTTTGTAAATTATCCTTAAGTACTTAAGAAGGACTAAGGATATATTTTTGATCTTTGATAATGGAGAACTCCAGGTCCAGGGGTATATAGACTTAGACTTTATGTCTGATATAGATAATCGAAAGTCGACATCTGGTAGTCTATTTTTGTACAATAGTGGTGCTATAAGTTGGAAGAGTTTCAAGCAGACAGTGATAACAGATTTCACCATGAAAGTAGAGTATGTCGCTACCTCGAAAGCTATGAAGAAGACATTCTAGTATAAGAAGTTGGCCATAGAACTCGAAGTGATGCCATCAGATGCCATTCCTCTGTCCTACGATAATAATGATGCCATAGCCCTAGCTAAGAAATCGAGGTCTCATCAGAAATTCAAGCACATCGAGCGGTAATTTCATTTAATCCATGATTACCTCGAGAAGAAATATCGAGCTTAAGAGAGTCGACACTGCAAATAATGTGGCTAACCTACCGACAATGCCGTTAAGCTAGCAGAAGTTAGAAACCCACTTTGAGAAGATGAAACTTAGATTTATAGTCAATTGGCTTTAGATCAAGTGATAGTTTGATAGATGTGTGTCCTAGAAGCTAGATTGATCGACACTTATAATATACTTTCTAAGAATATTTTTATAATTTTGACTAAAAATTAATAAAGAATTATTTTTTTTATTACATTATGTATAAAGTGTCTATGATACATTCTTTGAGTAAATGAAAATGATGATGCCTATTTTTAAGAGTTAAAAATTTAAGATATGTATTATCATAATTAATTCATAAACTACTTTCGATCGTAGGATCATCACGAGAATAGTGATTGATCTGAAAGATTGGTGTACGATCACCTTTTTAGGATAGATAGATCTTCAGTCTATGGTATGGAGACATCGGAGCGAGAGTACAGATACTCATTGAGAATGAGGGCATTGAGCATGACTACCTCGATCAGTCATAAGGGAGTCTACCTTTTCATCAATGATTAGCTCGATGTTGTAGTCGTGTGACTAGTTCTTTAACTTGAGGTTCATCGGTAGTTTATCTTGAGTGTGTTATAGTTTGACTATATCATAACTCAGTCTCCTAGTCATTCAAAATCTTGAGGTGTATGTTGGCTATAGCATGTTCATTATAGAAACTAGATCACACCAGGATGGGATCTATCAACCTCGGTAGAGGAGTAGTTCTATGATGATCATGAGATCGAGTCTTTAAGCCCATAGCCATAGTAGAGTGAAATAATAATAAAAAATTTTTATTAGGGTTTCACATTAGACTCAAATCAAATGATTTATTCATATGACGGATGTTGGGTTTGACGAGTTCACCTTAATCCTAATCCTATTGGGGCTCATGATAGAGAAATCCAATCACACAGATAGCTACATCGAGAGATTTGTATTCAATTCTGATGAGTTACCATCATATACTGCTAGGTGTCATTGGTAGATTTTGGGATCAATTAGAATTATCTTAATGATTGACGATTTTAATTGGGTGAATCAGAAAAGTTCTAACCCATCGAAAGATGTTTCGATGATATTTTAATGATAAAGATCATGACATGTCCCATTACCATACAGAATTAAACTTAACTAGGCCACACAAACAAAAATTTGGATTTGGGTGTCATCAATTGGGCTAACCCAGTTTGATTGATTGAAATTAGATCCAATTAGATTTAAGAAAATTATGCTAGCACATGATTGAGTCTGACTTTCTCCTTCTATCTTCATTCCGGTTCATCTCGACTGAGTTAAATTAGATTTAGCTCATCTAGAAACTCTGAATGGATTTGTCCTAATTTGACTAGAGCTTATCCAGGTCAGATAGAGGCTTGTCTTGGCCTGATATGAGCTTGTCCTAAAGAGTTTAGGACTTGTCTTAAAATAACCAAAGGGCATCAGGACAAGGGGTCATTTGACCCGATCTTTGCACTAATTAAAGGAGGAGATGTGCGCCCCCTATAATTTATCTGGGGGTGCATGTGCCAAAGGTTTTTGCATGAAGAAAAGAGGGTGCATGCCATTTGTATGAAGAAAAGAGGGCACATGCCCCCTTATGGCATGCACCCATTATGGATATGCATGGAGGAGTCTTGTAGAGAACAAACACTTGGGAGATAACCTATTGCGCCAAACCTTTCTTCCCTATCTGATTTTCATGCAACCTCTATGGATTTTTATGCAACAAAAATTTAGAATAAATGGTAGATGGCATGGTGATCAGGTAGGAGTCCTTCTGCTTTAAGCAAACCAGTTGCTTGAAGCCCTAGGACTCCATGGTAGCAAACAGGTCTATAAATAAGGCCCTATGCAAAGTGTTTGTGCATTCCATTTCTCTCAATGGTGAAGCTCTGTCTCTCCCTCTACCTCCATGCCCTCTCTTCTAGATCTCCTCCCTCTTCTCCACACCCAAGGAGTTGGGCATTTTAGTGATCAAAAGTTGAGAGCAGCTGGCACAAAGAAAAGGCAAGAAGATCCTATTCGTGAGACGAACATGCAGCCTTCGAAAATTATTTTGAAGGCCCTTTGGATTGATTCTAGATCTAGCATTTGGAGATTAGATCCAGTAGGAGACAATATCTAGATTTGACTTGAGTGGACTTCGGTAAAGGTTGGGCACGTGTGCGGCTAGATTCAGAATCTTAAAATACAGTCAGATCATTAGCAGGATAAATCATTTATCCAAATCAGATAACATCTGATGTTATAAATTTAATTTTATTTAGATTTTATATTTAGATCAATCTAATCAGATTTGAAAATGCTCAGATTTAATTAGATCTAAAGAAAAAAATTTAAAATTTTTGCATCAAATCAAATCAGATCAGATCGATCCTATGGTCTTGGAATGCTAATTTCCTTAGCAAGCACACCGATATGATAGGTCATCCATCGGACAGTAAGGCATGAAAGAAATTTGATGCTTGCCGCTTTTTATTTCCTCAGAAATCATGCAATATCTAACTGGATCTGTCTATGGATGGGTTTACACTATTCAGTCATGTAATGGCCCTTTATTCATATTGGCCAGTCTTTATTACTCCATACAATCTGCTACCTGGGATGTACATGAAAGAACATAACATTTTTCTTATATTAGTTTTTCATAGATCTTGGTACTCTGGTAGAAGCATTGATGTATATCTAAGGTCTCCTGTTGATAAGCTGAAATTCTTATGGTCTGATGGCACATATACATTTGATGTATCGAAGAAGCAGAATTTTATAATGAATGCTGCATTGATGTAGACTATTATTGATTTTCTTGCTTATGGGATACTATTAGGATGAAGCATTCATAGAAAACTAGCATGTCCCTATTGCATGGAGAATATAAAATTATTTCAACTTGAGTATAGTTGTAAATCTTGCTAGTTTGATTGTTATCATCAATTTCTCCCCGAGCATTATCATTTTCAAAAGTAGCAGAATGATTCTAGAAGGAATAAAATAGAGAAGGACCATGCAGCCCCATGACTCAGTAGTATGAAAGTATTTCATAGGGTATCCTAAATTGCTAAAGTCTAGTTTGGAATACTATTTGATAAGAAAAAACTTTAGAGATTTGGTAGAACTCATAACTGAATGAAGTGCAGCATTTTCTGAAAATTATCGTACTAGTCCACCAATTTGATCGTCATAACCTTGGCATCATGTACATTGAGAAGAATGTATTCAATAATATTTTCTATACTGTTATGGATGTTAAGGGCAAGATGAAGAGCAATCCTAAGACTTGAGCGGATATAAAGAATATATGCAAACATCATCTATTAGAGCTGGTTGAGGTATCACCTAAAAAATTTCTAAAGATGAAAGCATCTTACATCTTAATAAGGGAGTAGTTGAAAGATATATATGAATGATATAAAAATCTTAAATTTTTGAATGGTTATGCAAGTAATTTAGCTCAATGCATCAATGTCAAAGATTGTAGGTTCTATGGGCTAAACAGCTATGATTGCCATATCTTCATGCAATAATTACTCTCGTTGGCTTGGTGTGATCTCCTTCCCAACTCCATATGGAGTTTTTTGATCGAGCTAAATCTTTTTTCAGAGATATTTGTGCTATCGAACTATCCACCAACCACGTCTCCAATTTTGAGGTTAGTAGTGTAGAGACTATATGATATTTCCTCCTAGTTTCTTCAACTCCATGGAGCATCTTGTGATTCAACTTGCATATGAAGCTAGGATGGAGGGATCAGTGTGGTACATGTGGATATATCTATTCAAAAGATGCACAATCTTAAGAAGAAAGTGAAAAATAAGGCCAAACTTAAAGGCTCTAATGTAGAGGCTTATATAATTGAAAATTTTTTTAATTTCAACCGATACTATTTTAACTCTAGTATGCAAACAAAATTGACTCAATTAGATCAAAATGATGTGGTGGTAAGGGATCAAAGGTAGAGATCTCAATATTTGCCTATCCTACTTATGAATTTAGGCACGAGATTTGTCGAATATTAGCTGATACTGAAATTCAATAGATAGAGATATATATTTTGCTAAATTATATGGAGATTGACCCATATGTTGAGTAAATATCCATCATAATCTCAACTCTTCAATCACTTATCATCCTGTACTTATCTTATGCATGTATAGATAATATGATGAGATGCTGAGATGGAATAACCCGATGATAAGCGAGAAAGAAATTTTCACTTAACACTCACAGAACTTTACAAACTGGTTCCATCAATTGATAAGTGACCATTATCATTTTATTTATTTTAATTTTTTTAATTTATTTCTTTTATAATATGTAGGTCATGCAAGGAGAAGAATCCATACCTAAGAAGCTAAGACCACTAGGTTATAGGCTAATAAGGTATGTCATATGTTATAATGGCTGTAATGTAAATGGTTTCAAATTTTACATGCAGCAATATGGATATTATAAGAGTACAATATGGATATTATAAGAGTACAATGAATAGAGGTGTGTTCATAAAGAATAGCTGATAGGTCGAGGTGATAATGTCATTATGTTTAAGTTGACTACTATGGAATCCTCAAAGAAGTGATCAAGTTGACTTACCTTGGAGGTAATAATGTCATTTTGTTTAAGTGCCAATGGTTTGAAACTGATAATTATATGAAGGTTGATCTACGACATGGACTTATTGAAATCAAATATGGATCAAAAGCATATATCAATGACCTCTTTGTGATACTCTAATAAGTTGTTCAAGTGTATTATACTCCTTTTCCATCAAGAAAGAAAGAAGAAAAAGATTGGTGGGCTGTATGTCAGGTTAAGTCTCAAGCCGTTCATTACACACTCGAACACGAGAAGAAGAAGAGTCTCATTTACTAGAATGCCTTTAGAAGGATGAAACATTAAGAGTTTATCAGTATTTATTGGATGCAGAGTTGGATGTGTCGGGAATAATATCCCAAAGCCAATCATCAGCCTATTGACGGTTGTGCTGATTCTTATATTTGTATATGAATTATAAATAAATAAAAATTCTTTTGCATTTTTTATCATAAATTCTTTCATCTTCTAATGAACTTTCGTATTGTGGTGAAGTTCTTAGAACTATTTAGAATCAATAAAGGAGGATTTATCATTTAGTTGTTAAATTTGTTCGTGACCAAATGATATGTTATTACTTAGGACCATAATGTTTATCGAGTGTAGATCATTGTGTACTATATACATTGATTATCCTCTTAACTAAGGAGTATGGAGATACTATTATGGCATGCAGGTGAGATATAGGAGTACATCTGCACTGAACATGATTAATTTTGAAGCTTTTCTGCTATCAAGATTTGCTTTGATGGAATATGGATATAAATATCCCTCTGACCTGAGATCACCATGGTGACTTCCAAGCAACTTACTGTGCTTTGGTGCTAGACTACCTAAATTTCTAATTCAGCGATGAAAGATTTTTGGGCACAGTCAAGTACTTGAGGAGTCGGTGTGTGAATCAAGAAGGGATTGACCACTCCGATTCAGGAGCTGTATTCAATTATGTTTCAATTTAGCAAATCCTTGATCAAGATAGTCCTAGTGAGGAGTCATAGGACTTATTGCTTTAAGATATGATTTGGATGTACTTTTAGGATTGATAGTTTAATCTTGAATCGTCCTATACACAGAGGTCAAAGGGATGAATTATATGGTAACCATATTCGCATAGGTTCTGAATATTGCGATTGTGACTATTTGACCTATCCGGATGTCGGATACCATTGCTGGATGGTTACTTCAATTAGTATAAAAATTAGTTTCTGTGCTACCGACTTCGGTTCAAACTTGTGGAGTCACATACATTAGAAGATCCTACCTAATCTGATGGCTGGTGAAGAGTCCCATCGAACTGGAACTCTACAGTCAAGAGTCCCATCGGACTGGGACTCTTCGACCAAGTATCCTACTAGGATGGGACTCTGAGTCCTACTTATCTAAGACTCTGTGATCAAGAGTCTAGACTCTGTGATCATGAGTTTCACTCATTTTGGGCACTAGGGTCAAGAGTCCCACTAGTTTGGGACTCTTCAATCAGGATTTCATATCGATGGACTTTGTTGCCTGGTTACCCACCAGATTTAGACTATATATTTATGACAGATTTAATTAATAATTTGATCACTAATTAACTTAATTTAATTGAGTAATTATTTTTAGTTCAAGTCCAATTGAATTGGATTCAGCTGGGTTTGACCTAATTAGGTTATGAGATGACTTAATCACTGAGAAGGTTTGATCCCTGATTTGATCAGAAATTTGACTTGATCAATTGCTAATTTTATTAGAATTTAATTAAGTCTAATTAAGTCTAATTATGTTGGATTTAATTTGATCTCATTGGGTCTAACCAATTTTAATTGGAATGGGTTCAACTGGATAAGATTTTATTTTGACTAGTTTGACTAGTCTACCCGCCACCTCACCCTTTGTCCTGCGCCCATTTTTTTTTATGAGAAAAAGTTTCTTGTAAACTTTCTCCACACTAAGATGGGTGTATGGCTGGTTTTCCCACATTCCAAATGGATAGAGATGGGTTATTGGTCTTTCAAATTCAAATAGGATTTAAACTTGAATGGGCAACAACCTTATCTCTTCCTTGTGCCACCTCACATTTCTATACTCACTTTACTCTATGAGAAAAGGTTTCTCATGAAGTATATCCATGCACAAGAGAGAGCTCACATTCCCTTTCTCATGCCTCTAATGGATAAAATGAGTTTGGTTAAAATTTGAATTCAAATGAGATTTGAGTTCAAACTAGTAACCAACCAGATGTCATCCATTCATGCGTAGAAGACTCGATCTTGTACAAAATAAAAAGGAAATCATTTTTGGGCATGCACAAATCTTTATTAGTGAAAAAGAGTGCGTGAGCTTTCCCATTCATGTGGAGAAAATTCAAAAAAAATATGAAAAAAGTTCTAGAAAAATTTGTGCGCAGGGTTTGGGTGAGAGTGCTGCCCTAGGATTTTGGCCTAGGGTTCGGAAAGAGTTTGTGTAAGCTACGAGTGTCTTTAGCCCACCAAATTTTAGGAAGAACCTCATCTACCTCTCTACTACATCTACTAACAATCTAAAGAATCCAAAGAGCTCATAGATGAAGATCGAAGGAGTTCGGTCGATATCAGTTGTTGAAGGGTTCCAACGTCGAGCTTGCACTTGAGACGAGCCGATCGGGACTAGAAGCCTCGTGTGGATGATCTGCAAAGGCTAGACACACTATGTGGCTGCATTGTGACGAGTGGACCTCACCAGTGATGCTTAGATTATGGTGATCAACTATCTGCGCAAGGTATCATGTTCTGAATACGTAGAACTAGTAGTAAATAGTTACTGCTATTGATTTAATTTTTGAATTCAAAGCATGTATATCATATTTAGATCCTATGTATAGGGTTTTCTGATATGATCAGTAGCTAATAATTAATTAGATTAATTATATTTTCTATTGTATTTAATGACTTTTCATAAAAGTTTGGAAAAGTAGGGCAAGAAACCCTGCACTGCATACCTACAATGGTATCAGAGCAAGGTTCATTAAATATGATATATATGCTTTAGAATTTAAAAATTTGCATATTAGATATGTACTTCAATTTGCGTAGCCTAGTAATTAAGCTTGAATGAGCCACCAAGCCATCCGATCATAAGGGATAAGAATGATTTAAAGGTCATCTCCTCCCATTCGATGGAGATCCTTTATGGCGGTAGGGGTGCCACCGTGAACTCATTCCTGAAGATAAACGATAAATTTTTTTTTTAGATTGGTTTAATCTAAATTTTAATCATGAATGTGTTAGATTAGATCTAAATTTAGGTTTATGATTATTTTTTTTTACGTAGTGTACATAAAACCTACAACTTGTACTGTTTGTGAAATGAGCCGATCCATTTTTGAAATGAGTTGACCCATTTAGTGAACAGTGCTATGTTGTGAAGAACCTTTCAAAATTTTAAAAAATATTTTTAAAATGCCGAACCCCAAACCCTTAACCCATAAACTTAAGTGAGAATTAAGTAAAATGAATTAGGATCTAGAATTATGAATTAAAGATCCTAAGTCATTAATCATAAAACATGGGTTATTGGGTTAGATGAATTAGATCCATTAATTAGGTTAGATCCAAATTAGAGAATGGACTAAATTAGAGTAATTAATCAAATCTAATCAAATGTTGAATTAGATTAGGTCAAGAACTCTTTAGAACAAATTATAATAGTTTTAGTTGGTCAAGTCCATGCCTTTAACGAGGACCAAATGGACTTGATTCATGGCTATGTGATCGAATCTGAAATTATTAGGTTGGTCAAATTAAAACTAATGAATTGGATGGTGTTTAAGGTTAGTTTGGCAATTTGACCAATGATTTTTAATTGAAAGCTACTCGCACTGATTTGATCTTTGACGAGTTAATGGCATATCCCTTCCACTGATCTCACTTACCTGACCATCCTGGTGAGTTAGATTTTGATTAGATCATTTGATGATTCAGACTCACCCATGTTAATTAGATAAATTAGTGTGACTGATTTAGGTGCTCCTAATACCAGCTTGAATTAGGTCCTTTTTGATCTGACTTGATGAAGTTAGTGGAAGGATCGAAATTGGCTGGTTGATTATTTTCTCTTCTTCTTAAAATTAATTGATCAAATTCTCTAAAATTATTAGGTCCTTAAAATGATATAGCTTGGTGATAACTAGATCACAGCCTCCCATTAAGTTGAGTGATAATGAGTCCATTAGTTTAATAATCATTGGAGGCCCAAAGGCGTAGTGCTTATTGACTAATGGGATTATCATTCATAAAATGATGGTTTGGTCGTATCTTTCTAATGGTGGCCAGGTTGGCCGCCCAAAGTTGGACCTGATCATTTGTTGGTTAGATGCACCAAATGTAGTTATGTTAATGGTTAGACCTAATCGGATCTTTTCAGTAGAGGCCAAAGCCTACTAATTAGGTTTTGGGATAAAATTAAATTACTTGAAGTTATTTAGTAAAATAATTGGTTATGAACCTACCCATAGATGCACATGGGTTGACCAACCAAAATTGGACTCATGTGTAGTTTGTGTGGATTTTAGTACCCACTAAAAAATTAAAGTAATTCCTTGAATTAGAGGTAAAGGCTACCAATTCGTATAAAATACTGGAAGAACCTTTATACTAAAGTTCAAGTCTTTAGTATTAATAATTCATATACTAATTAGGTTTGATTTTTTTTTTTATGTGTAGAAATGGCCACTATCCTATTACTCCGGTCATTGTTAGATAATGACAAACTTATGGGACCTAACTTCGATAGTTGGTATCGAAAGTTAACGATCGTCCTGGAGTATGAGCGGATCTTGTATATTTTGATAGATCTGGCACCTGAGGAGCTAGTTCCAAATGCTAGAGGCGCGATCCAAGATACTTATCAAAAGTGGCTCAACGATCGTACCATCATTCGATGCATTATGCTGGTGGTAATAAATGATAAGTTCAGTCATAGATTTGAAACTGCCTAGCCATAGAAGATGCTTCAAATGTTGAATCACTCCTTTGGCATGCCTAACGATGTTGAGAGGCATAAAACTAGTTATGCCATTTTCAATGCTCGGATGAGGGATGGAGCGTCAGTCATCGATCATGTATTGTACATGATTGAGATGATTGAGTGCCTGAGTAAGTTGGGCTTCTCCTTGCATGAGTAGCTCGGGAAGGATGCGATCCTTAATTCTTTGCCCAAGTCCTTCCTCCCCTTCCTTACTCATTTTCGAATGACAAAGCCTACAGTGAACTACCATGGCTTATTGGGTTTGCTGCAAAACTTTGAGAAGGATCACCAGCTCCATAAGGAGTCGATGAATGTAGTAGAAGGGTCTTCTTCTGATCGTCGATCTTTTAAGAAAGAAAAAAAGAACAAGAAGAAGAAGAATAAGAAGGTGCAGCCTTATGTTGGGACGTCTACACAGAATTTGACCAAGAAGCACAAGTCCGACTAGAGCCAGATGGAGTGCTTCTTTCACAAAAAGCAGGAGTACTGAAAGAGGAACTATCCTCAGTACATTGCCTCCCTAGATCCGAATAGGCCAAAGAAGAAGCAAGCAGTTGCTGAGCAAGATAATTATATGATAACACCTTACAACTTCTCGATATGTGATACTACTGCCTAGGTATTAGATACCAAAAGCCTTTATCATATCTGTAATTCGATGTAAGATCTACAGGTTAGTAGGAGATTTGATGAAGGTGAGAGGTTCCTGAATGTTGGAGATAGAAGATAAGTTTCAGTTCTAGCTTTAGGAATCATGAACCTTGTAATCAATTCTTATAATGTAATTCTTAATGATTGTCATTATTATCCAAGTTTTTTATTGAATATTATTTCTGTAGGCCTTTTGGCCATGTACAATTATAAATTTTAAATAAAAAAAATATTTGTAATGTCATTTTGAATGGTGTTACAATGTTTGTTAGATAATTGAATAATAAAATTTACTTACTATCACAGTCTATTAATATGGTTAATCCTCTGATAAATGCTCTAAAATTAATGATGTGTCTAAAGTCTACCTTTGATACTGTAGGCTAGGTCATATCAATAAGAACAAAATAAATAGATTGGCTCAAGAAGAAATTCTTGAAGTTAGTGATTGTGAATCACTTTCGACCTGTGAGTCCTATCTTCTTGGTAAGATGACCAAGTCATCTTTTACTAAAAAAGATAAGCGAGCCAATGAACTCCTGAGTCTAGTACATTTAGATGTATGTGGATCCATGAGCTCAACTATTAGAGATGGATATTTCTACTTCATAACCTTCATGGATGACCTATCGAGGTATGGATATGTCTATTTAATGAAGCATAAGTCAGAGTCGTTTGAAATATTCAAACTATTCCATAATGAGGTAGAAGAGCAAATTAGGAAGAGTATTAAAACTCTTCGATCTGACCAAGGGGGTGAGTATCTTTTTAGTGAGTTTCTGATATATCTTAAGGAGAATGGGATTCTCTCCCAGTGGACTTCTCTTAGAACACCACAGCATAATGGTATATCTGAAAGGAGGAATCAAATTTTGTTGGATATGGTTCGATCCATAATAGGGTTTACCAGTTTGCCAATCTTCATATGGGGATATGCGCTTGAGTCGGCTTGTTATATTTTGAATAGGATTTTGAGTAAGTCTGTTTTCAAAATACCATATGAGATACGGACAAGACGTAAGCCAGTACTCTCGCACCTTAGGATTTGGGAATGTCCGGCTTATGTCAAATGTTTAGTAACGGACAAACTTGGACCTAGGTCTAACAAGTGTTATTTTATAGGATATCCAAAAGAGACCAAAGAGTATTACTTCTACCTAGCTGATGAACAAAAGATGTTCATCAGTCTTAAGACAATCTTTTTGAAAAAAAAGTTTCTTGAGAAAGGGACTAATGCCTCCAAGGTCAAACCTGAGAAAATTCAGCAGGTAGAAAAATCGACATAAGTAGCTGAATCTGAACTAAATTTGATTAGATCAAACCTAGAGCCCAATGAATCTGCACCCTTAAGGTGGTCCAGTAGAGTACCATGTCAATCGAACATATACTATAATTTCTTGGTCTGAAATGGTGATCCTATCAAATTCAATGAGAACGATGAGGATCCGATCACCTACATGGATGTAATGCAAAGATCCGACTCTAAGAAATGGCTTGAGGTCATGAAATCTGAAATAGAGTTCATAAAAGTCAATGATGTATAGACATTGGTTGACCCACCCGAAGGGATAAAACCCATAGGATGTAAGTGGGTCTTCAAGAGGAAGAGGGGCATAGATAGAAAGGTAGAGATCTGTAAAGCCCATCTGGTTGCCAAGGAATATCATCAATGTTATGGTATAGAATATGATGAGATGTTTTCTCCTACGACAATGCTCAAGTTCATTCGGATCATGCTTGCGATAGCAGTCCATCTGGACTATGAAATCTGGCAGATGGATGTGAAATCTTTTTTAAATGAAGAGCTGGATGAAGAGGTGTATATGATACAACTTGAAGGTTTCACATCCACAGATGAGTCTAAGGTGTGTAGGCTTCAAAGGTCTATTTATGGACTAAAGCAGGCATCTCAAAGTTGGAACATACATTTTGATAGGACAATCAAGACGTATAGCTTCGTTAAGAATGGAGAAGAGCCCTGCATATACAAATAGGCTAATGATCCAGTAGTTATATTCCTTGTGTTGTATGTGGATGACATTCTCTTAATCGAAAATGATGTCTCTGCATTATAGGGAATAAAAATATGGTTGTCATCATAGTTCTTCATGAAGGATCTGGGAGAAGCTTCCTACATCCTAGGAATGAAGATCTATAGAGATAGATCTAAGAGGTTGCTTGGATTATCTCAGTCCATGTACATTGATACCATGCTGAAACGATTCAGTATGAAGAATTTCAAGAAAGGCTATCTATCGATAGGCTATGGAATTTCTCTCTCAAAGAGAAATTATCTGACAATACCTCAAGAGAGAGAGCATATGAGTAAAATTTTATATACTTCGATAGTGGGTTCTATCATGTATGCCATGACATGTATACGATCAGATGTGGCATAATCACTAGAGATAGTGAGTAGATATCAATCCGATCCAAGAAAGAACCACTAGAAGGTTGTTAAAATCATCCTAAAATATTTGAGAAATACTAAGAACCAGTGGCTCATTTATGGTGAGTCTGACTTGAGACTTGTGGGATTTACAGACTTCAGTTTTCAGTCGGATCATGATGATAGCAAAAGTGTATCAGGCTATATTTTTATCCTTAATGGTGGAGCTGTCTGCTGGAAGAGTTCCAAGCAACATACCGTGGCTAACTTAGTTTGTGAGGCAGAGTATGTTACTGCATCAGATGCTGCCAAAGAAGCGGTATGGCTGAAAAAATTCATCATCGAGCTTGAATTAGCACCCTCTTTTGATGATCCAGTTCTGCTCTACTACGAAAGCTCTAGAGCCATTGCTCAGACGAAGAAACTGAAGGTACACCAGCGGACGAAGCATATTCTGCACCGCTATCACCTTGTTCGAGAGATCATGGATCGAGATGATATCGACTTTCAGAAGATCGATGGAAAGAAGAACCTGACCGATCCATTCACTAAAGCTATTATGGTGAAGAAGTTTGATGACTTCAAGTCAAAGATGGGTATTAGATATTGCACCGATTAACTTTAGTCCAAGTGAGAGATTGTTGGGAATAGTATCCTAAAGTCAATCATCAGCCTATTGATAGTTATTTTGATTCTTGTATTTATATATAAATTATAAATAAATAAAAATTATTTTGATATTTTTCATCATAAATCCTTTCATCTTCTAATGAACTTCTATGTTGTGGTGAAGTCCTTAGGACTATTTAGAATCGATAAAGAAGGATTTATCATTTAGTCCTTAAATTTGTTTCCGACAAAATGATACGTTGTTACTTTGGATGACAATATTTATCAAGTGTAGGTCATTGTATGCCATATACATTGGTTGTCCTCTTAACCAAGGAGTATAGAGACACTATTATGGCAGGTGAGATGTGGGGATACATTTGCACTGAACATGATCAACTCTGAAGCTTTTCTACTATCAAGATTTTCTCTGATGAAATATAGGTATAAGTATCCCTCTAACCTGAGATCACCATGATGACTTTCAAGCAACTCATTATACTTTGGTGCTAGACTACCTGAATTTTTAATTTAGTGATGGAAGGTTTCTGGGCACAGTCAAGTACTTGAGGAGTCGACGTGTGAATCAAGAAGGGATTGACCACTTCGGTTCAGGAGCTATGTTCAATTATGTTTCAATTTAGCAAATGCTTGATCAGGATAATCCTAGTGAGGAGTTATAGGACTAATTACTTTGAGATACGATTTGGATGTACTTTAGGATTGATAGTTTAACCATGAATTGTCTTATACATAGAGGTTAAAGGGATGAATTATATGGTAATCATATTCGCGTAGGTTCTGAATGTTGCAATTGCGACTATTTGACCTATCTAAATGTCGGATACCATTGCTAGATGGTAACTTTGATTAGTATAGAAATTAATTTTTGTGCTACTAGCTTAGGTCCGAACCTGTGGAGTTACACACATTAGAGGATCCTACCTAATTTGATGGCTGGTGAAGAGTCCCATCGGATTGGGACTCTATGGTCAAGAGTCCCATTAGACTGGGACTCTTCGACCAAGAGTCCTACTAGGATGAAACATTGAGTCCTACTAATTTGAAACTCTATAATTGAGAGTCTGGACTTTGTGATCATGAGTTCCACTCATTTTGGGTACCGGGGTCAAGAATCCCACTAGTTTGGGACTCTTCGATCAGGGTTTCATATCGATAGACTTTGTTGCCTGATTATCCACCAGATTTGGACTCTATATTTATGAGAGGTTTAATTAGTAATTTGATTGCTAATTAACTTA
>QRFJ01000333.1:365380-565841 GCA_006176705.1 Cocos nucifera | reverse complement strand
GACGATGGTATTGAATTGGAGGTTTGGTGACAATCGCTCTTTATAGTAGATGAGTCTTGAGTCTATGATGTAGAGATACCAGAGTGAGAGTATAGATACTCGTTAGAGAATGAGGCACTGAGCGTGACCACCTCGGCAGTATATAAGGAAGTTCTACTTCATCGAGTGACTGACTTGAAAGCGTAGATGGTAGTAGTTGTTCTTTGACTTGAGGTGCATTCAGTTCACCTTGAGGGTTTATAGTTTACTACACTCATGACATCGGTCTCCTAGCCATTCGAATCTTGAGGTGTATGTTGGCTAAGCATGTTCATTATAGGAAATTGGATTGCACTAAGAGGGAATCTATCTACCTCGGTGGATGAGGATGAGCCCTTATGATGATCATAGAGAATCAGAGTCATTAAGCCAATGGCCCTGGCAGAGTGAAATAATAGAAAGAGTTTCTATTTAAGTTTTCACATGAACTTGAATCGAATGATTAATATTATATGATAGAGGAAATAGGGTTATGAGTTCACCTAACCCTAATCTGATTGGGGCTCAAGATAGAAGAACTTAATCACACAGTAGCTGCACCAAGAGTTCATTTTTTAGTTTTGTGGATTTGCCACCATATACTGCTGGTGTTATTGGTGGATTTTGGAGCAATTAGATGATTTAGATGATCAGATCATTCTAGTTATCTGAATCGAGAGTTTTGATCCATCGAAAGAGTTTTGATGATGTCGATGATAGAGATCGTGACATATCCCATTACATATCAGAACTAACCTAACTAGATGCACAAACAAGGTTTGGATTTGGATATTCATCAATTGGACTAACCCAGTTCAATTGATTTGAATAAGATTTCAATTAGGTTTTAAGAAATGTCTAGCACATGATTGAGCCAACATTCTCCTTCTATATCATAAAAGTTGTCTCGACTGAGCCAAATGTGTTTGTGCTCATTAGAGTACCATTACTGTGTCTAAATGAGCTTATCAGTTAAGAAAAGTATTGTTTTAATTTATGAGATAAATTTGAACAACATCCTACAATTTCGTCTTATCTGCTAATTTAGTCTTTGACTTTGGTCAAACGTTGACTTTTTGACACTTAGACATCTTCCATATGTATCATGCACTATAGAGAGAGCAGATAGGGGCTTGTCCCTTCTTATTAGAAATTAGAAAGGAGGGGGGGGCATGCCTAAGGAGGCGATGCGCCCATGGATAGGGATGCTTGGATTCATACAGATGGGACACCAGGTTGCTTCTTAGATTCTACTTAGGTGGCCCCTAGCTATAGATCTTTGACTCAGTCCTTAGGTGCCATCTAAGGATATTAAGGGGCTCTCATCTGATTGATCAGTATATGTTCATCAATCAGATTTTAGTCTGATTGCACGAAGCAAACGTGATTGGTCGGATGATCGGCACTGCATGGTGAATTAGGGTCTATATAAACCCTGTCTTCGCCCAACTTTCATAGAGTTCTCTCTTAGCCATGCCCCAAGGCTGCCCCTCTCCCTCCTCCATGCCATCTTCTAGTCCTCTCTCTCCTCTCCACGTTCAAGGAACGTTGGGCTCCAGTTAGTGCGATCCAGGCAAGAAAAAGCTTACGAAGAAAGGAAGAAGGCAGGCACTGCTCAGAGGACTGAGCATTTGAAAGAAGTTTTGAAGATCCTCTAAATTAGATCCAGATCTATGATAATTTGAAGAGAGATAAAAAGGAGAAGATCTTCAGATCAAGCCTAGATATCGATAGAGGTTAGGCACTTGCGTGGCTAGATCCAGAACCTCAGGCAATCAACAGGATCATCAAATAGTAATCTGATTACCCAGCATTAAGGTATAAATTAAATCAAATTTAATTTATTTTTATTTTTATTTATTAGATTCTATAAAATTAGATCTAAAATATCTCAGATCTGATACCTGGATACATGATAAAAATTTTTGGAAATATCTCTCTTTGATCTGATCAAATGCTAATGAAACCTGATCCAGGAAAATCAGGATTTCTCTTCACAGAGGGCACTGACAGAATCGATTTACCTAGCATCACCGATCAAGCATGCTGTGGCTCTATTGGCACACATGTTATGGCCGATTGATTAGTAAAAATTTTATACTTAAATTAATTTCATATTGAATTAGTCATATGTATATTTTAATTAATTTAATTAAATTATTTATTTATTATAGATATGGCCAGGCTGGATCATTGTACTAGGGTAGCTATAGATATTGGGAGGCCACACCACTTAGTCTTAGGAGGACTGTAATTTATTACTTTTAGATCCTAGATCATTTGATAAATCGTTGGGAAACAAACTTAAAACATTATTTATTAAGTTTTTGTATACACTGATATGTAGCACTAATGAATTTTTAAATTGTGTAGGTGGATTATGCAGAGTATCTTGTATCACTGTACGGTGAGGACCTATTTCTCAGCCCCTCCTAGATCTCGAGGGATGGCTCAGGGCCACTAGAGGGGTGAGTAGGAAGCTAAGTCATAGAATTTGGCCATAGCTTTTATCCTCTAGCAACTCGATTCACTTCTTTGACGTCCTCCTTCTCAGATCTCGACGACCCAGACATGGGGTTGATGCACATATGGAGGAGGTCGTTGCGGAGGCTTTGGATGAGACCTCAAAGCTTTTCAAGATTGCCAATCCATTATTGTCGTGGAGATTTGTCTAAGATCCACATCTACATGGATCGTTGGGCTCATCATCACAACCATTCATAGTAGGTAAGTCTAGTATAGCTCTGTATCATTTGAATGAAAATGTGTAAGAATTAATCATTGAGATCCAAGACTAGTATATCAAAATATACGTCTTTTATATCAATATATTAGGTTTATGAAACTTAGTAATACATATTTTATTGTTTCTTCGTTTATAAAGATGCTGAGACATCCAGCTTTTATCCACCAACTACTAGAGACGATGTATAGTAGCAGGAGGAGGACAAGGAGGAGGATCTCACATGATTTTTTTTTTTTATATATGTATGTAATTTTGATACTTATAAGTAGTATAAATTTATAAAATTATATAATTTACATTTCTAATATAATATAATTAATTTTATGTTTATGATTATGATAAAAATTTATTATTTTATTTATAATAAATTTTAAAAAATATTATTGCTTGTTACTATATTAAAATAGGATTTAAAATATTTTAAATTATATGATTTTAAAAAAACTTTAAAACTATTAGCAACGATTAACGACACCATAATGCCGTTGCTAATAGTTTTTTCTAAATTTTTATTTAAAATAATTAAAATTATTTATGATAGTGATTAGCAATAACAACTTACCATCATTTATTAGTTTTTTTTAAATTTTTAATTAATAAAAAAAAATAAATTATTAGCAATGGATTTAGTTATCGCTAATTATGCTTATTAGCGATAAAATTTTTTCCACTGCTAATAATGGCAATTAGCGACAATGTTATTTTCGATAAAATTTTAGTGATGGAAGTCCATCGCTAATAGTATTAGTGATAGCAATTATTGCTGATTAGCAATTTGGTTAATTAAGCCATCGCTAAAAGTGCTATTTTCTCTTTGTTAGTGTCTTTTACGGCAGCTGCATATCATCTTATTGTAAGCAGCAAAGCCTTAATTTAGGAACCACTACATGTTCTTGCTATTATTGTTGAAAGCTTTCCCTTCATGTTAAGATTTTCAACTCTCTCTGGAAACATAAGAGAGATAAGATCTGGAGCCTAGATGATCTAATGGTGCTTATTCAAATAAAGAAAAAAACATATATTCTTTAGATATTAAAGACCTCTAAGGATGGCTGAATTGCTGAAACCAATATCATTGAGAAACAAATTAAATGTTAAAACAAAAAGAAGAACTGAATTTTTTTTCCACCTAACCTTAAAAATCCAAAAAGGAGAAAAGGGTATTGTTATATCTGAAGCAAATCAAGATACTTTTGCAAAAATAATGCCGCCATAGGAAGGATAAGGTAAGTTTATACCCAAGCACCTATCGTCCCAATAAGTCTCTAGCCAATTGTTCATTGTTGACACTAATTTCAATCCAAGTTTGTGACTAATGACAATTCGGTTTAAACTTGTATCTTGGAAATTAATGTGGCTATTTTCTCCCACCGATTGGTGGATTGATTACGATGTAAATATACACATATATTCTAAACACTCTCTCTTTGTGGCCTATCAAGATATAGAACTTGGGAGCGTGACAATGGACAATGCCAAAGGACTAAAAGAAGGAAGGGTGAACCTCAAATTCACTTCTAGAAAAATTTGATCCCTGTATAATATACAACACAAGACCAATGTGCAGAAGAACCTTATTAGTCGGTCATTATTGATCCAGTTAGGTTACAAGTTAGTCTTTGAGTCAAATAAAGTTATACTCCCGAAAGACCAAGAATTTATTGGAAATGGTTATGTTTTAGGTGGACTCTTTAAATTTAACATGATTTCTAATTTTCATACATTGAATAAAATGGTTCTTCCTTTGCTTATAATGTTATGCATGATAATATTTGGCATGATAGATTAGATCATGTGAATAAAAATACCATAAAATGCATGATGAATTTAGATTTGATGCCAAAATTTAATATTAATTTTTTAAATAAATGTGAAGTCTATGTGCAAGCTAAACAAACTCGTAAACCTTTTAAACATGTTTAAGAAATATATCAATATTAAAATTAATCCATAGTGATATATGTAATATGAACAATATTTTGACTAGAGGTTAGAGAAAATGGTATTTTATTATGTTTATAGATGATTTTCCAAAATATTGTCATGTATATTTGATTAAAACAAAAGATGAAGCATTGGATAAATTTAAACTTTATAAATATGAGGTCGAAAATCAAATATAAAAGAATATTAAAATCCTGAGGTGTAATAAAGGTGGAGAATATACCTCTATTGAGATTAAATGCCTTCAATAAAGATTTATGGGTATTAATCCATTGAAACTACTACTCTTTATACTCTCTATAATCTGAGTGGGCCGTTACAAAGAGGAAAAAATTAAACCTTTTCTTGACATGGTAAATGTCATGTTGACCGGTTTTTTGATCATACCCAATAATTTGTGGGGAGAGTCATGTTAACTAGCTATAAAATTTTGATTGGATCCCTTATAAGAATTTCGATAATCTCCTTAGAGATGTGGAAAGGTCAAAAGTCCAACCTTAACTTTCTTAGAGTGTGAGGGTGCCTTGTGAAAGTAGGGGTACCACCTACTAAGAAGAGAAAGTTAGGATCTAAAATTCTTGATTGTGTGTTTATAGACTATGCACAACATAATATAGCTTATAGATTTTTAGTAATAAAATTTAAAATATGGAATTGATAATAATACTATAATATGAATCCGTGAGAATCACATTTTAAAAAATATCTGATTTTTTTTGAAAGATTAAAATTAATCAAATTTTTTAGAGACTTATCTACCCTATCCTTTAGTAACACTAGAGATGAATTACTATCCAACCCTAGAGAATCTAGGAGAAGCAAAAGAGGTAAAATTAAAACAAACTTTGGTGATGATTACATCACTTTCCTTATGGAAGATGGTCTTTAACCTATAGAGATGCTCTATCCTTTATAGAAGCTGAACTTTGGCTTAAAGTCATAGAGAGTCAAATGGACTCAATAAATTAAGGAATTATACTTGCATTCTAATAGACTTACCTCCTGAAAATAAATCTAACAGGATGCAATAGATTTATAATTAAAAAGAAATTAAATTTTGGATGGCATAGTAGATAAGATATAAAGCTAGACATGTAGCTAAAAGGGTTATTAGACCAAAAGAAGGATTTTTGACTATTTTGACACCTATTGCTGTTGTTGACTAGAATTACAAGGTCTGAGATGCTTCTAGTATGGCATCATATATAATACTTAATAAAATATTAGAATGTATATTTAAAACTACCTTCTTAAATGATGATGTGTGGGGAATAAACTCCGCTTCCACGAATTCAGTCTAATGCTTAGCATAATGCAACTGGATAATTGGAAGAGCTTTGATCGGGAATTACTTTGCCAGCGGATGAAAACCCCAGCCGTAACTCCTTCAACAGTCAACCCCCAACAGGACGAACCCCAGTCGACTCCCCAGCAGACGAAACCACCAATCGAAACTCGCTTTAGTAGCTGAACTCCTTCCGTACATCTCTAATTGAAAGTCGAATTTCTCTAGGAGCCAAACTCCTTCCAGACTTCTCTTTCAGTCAAATTCCTCTAGGAGCCAAACTCCTTCCAGACTTCTCCTTTAGTCGGATTTCCTTTCAGGAGTTGAACTTCTTTCGAAACTTCTCCAGTCAGATTTCTTCAGGAGCCAAACTCCTTTCGAACATCTCCTTCAGTCGAATTCCTTTAGGAACCAAACTCCTTTCAGACATCTCCTTCAGTCGGATTTCTACAGGAGCCAAACTCCTTTCGAACTTCTTCTTTAGTTGAATTTTGAATGCCCGCTTTCTTTGGATGGTTACGACTATCATTTATCAATCTGCTATAGGCGACACTACTACCAGACGGTTATGACTGATTCATTTATCGTCTCTATAGGCAACCCCACTATCGGACGGTTATAACTATCATTATCAGTCTATTACGAGCGACACCTCTCTCCATAATAAATTTTATGTGATCCAGAGTGACCCACTATCGGATGGTTATAATAAGCTTCATCTATAAAAAGGGATCCTCTAGATGTAATTTCTCTAAGCTCTCTTCTTCTTCCCAAAAATTCTACTGAATTCATACATGAGCACTCCATTTCTATTGGCCAAAATAGCTGACTTGATTGTCTGAGGGTCCTATCGGAGCCACCACCACCGACTTCGGATGAAATTTTATTTTGCAAGTCACCAGCGGTGACCTCTTCTTCCTCAACTTCAGTTCAATCTGACGTCAACCAGATTCTACACCAATAAAATTGGTGCTAGAGGAAGGGCCCTCTATTCCTCAGGTTTTCTTATTCTTAAAGGAGTGCTCAGTAGCGATCTCTCTTTTTCCTCTCTAGAGTTCTTTTCAAAAAAAAAATGCCTCCCAAGAAAGCTTCAACCCGACGATCAACGGCCTCTATAGCTAGATCCTGTCCAGATCCATCCGTTCCTACTCCAGCTCCGATAACTCAGGCTCCACCTACAGCCATGGTGGATGCAGAGCAGTTCAACCTGCTGGTCCAGTAAGTTTGCGGTCTCACGGAGCTAGTGCAGGCCATACATCGGCAGACTCTTGATGCCAAATTCGACTGGAAGCAGGTTTCTCAGGCGAGCCCCACGCATCTGGTCAAAGGACGTGCGACTCAGCTAGCAGTATCGATGACCTTCTAAAAGGAAAAAAATAGGAGGGTGGAAGAAGTCCATTGCTGGACCATGGATCGATATCGGTGGGAAGCTTTGCCCCCATCCCACCAAAAAACATCTAGAGTATCAACGATCGCTGGAAGACTCCTAAATTCAAAAGCTCCAGAAAATTTGAGTCAATGAATCGAAAGAGCTCCATCATTACTTTCTCCTTATATGGTAATTAATATTTGCATTGACCCTCCTTTCTTCAAAGGATTTATGCAAGGAGCCCATTGCCGTCGAGCTTCAAGCTTTCCCTAATTTGAAAGCTCATTGATGGCGAACCTCTTGATCCAGTCGGATCAACTAAGGCCTTTTGGATTCATGATGCTGGCTCCATGGGTGTATTAGGGACCACCATTATTATGCCGAGCTTTTTCATCTACCTTAAAAGAAGCAGCAAGAAATTGGTACTGACATTGAAGCTGGGTACGATCTTTTCTTTTGACTAGATGAGCCATCAGTTTATAGCTCACTTTGTTAGCAGCCGACGTCCTCACCGATGTTCGGATTATCTGATGAATATCAAGTAGAAGGAGGGAGAATCTGATCCAACTTATATCACCTGATTTAATTCTGCTATATTAGAGGTACGAAATTTGGATCAGTCTGTTGCAATGGCCATGCTCAAGGGTGGCCTTCAGAAGAATGATTTGTTGTTCTTCCTGGAGAAGAAGTACCCCAGGGACTTTGCTGATTTGCTAGGCTCGGGCTGAAGGATATTGCCCGAGTGGAAGAACGCTTCAAAGTTGAAGGAATGAGGAAGCTGTGGAGAGACGACGGCAGGCGCAGTCTAATAGACCCACTGCTGATGGAGGGTTGAATGAAGTTCGATTGTGCTCATAGACTCCCTTCGAGTGCAAGCAAATCCAAACTTCTCCTCGAGCTCATCATCAAAGAAGCCCCAATAGAAGGGCACAAAAAAGGTTTCCCCCTAGAAGGTTTCACAACTATGCCCTCCTTAATGCTCCTAAAACTCAAGTTTTGATGAAAATTAAGAATCAGCTACCAAGATCAGAAGAATTACGATCTCCCCCAAACTAAACCAATCGAAAGCAAATACTATTTGTATCATCATGATCATTGGCCTGATACTAAAGAATGCATTTAGCTCCGAGATAAGATCGCATCTCAGAGCTTATCAAGAGAGGTCGGCTGGGTTGATTCCTTAAATGCCAGCTTGAAGCAAGAGAAGATTGGCCGAGGGCACTGCCACAGCCTGAACCACCAAGGAGGGAGGAACAACAAGGAGATCGGCCACCTCTCGACATTATCAACACTATCTCTGGGGGACTTTGATGAGAAGAGGCCAGTGGATTTGGGGGATCAATGAAAAGACAGAGGACTAAAGAACCCATAACCTTCATTGAGGTAGATGCATGGGGAGTATAGTTCCCGCACAATGATACGATTGTAATTTCTTTAAATATAGCGGACTATGATGTACGTCGTGTCTCAGTTGATAATGAAAGTTCGACTGACATCTTATTTTATGATGCTTTCTCCAAAATGTCAAAATCTAATAGTCAGCTTAGACCAATAAACTCTCCCTATTAGGCTTTGTTGGTGCTGCAGTACCAGTTGAAGGTGTAATGACTCTAGTTGTGACTGTCGGGCAATATCCAAAACAATCCAAAGCACAGATAGATTTTTTGGTAGTAAAAGTTCGCTCCACTTACAATACAATTCTTGGTCGATCTAATTTAAATGTACTTCGAATGATAGTGTCCACTTATTATTTGAAGATGAAGTTCTTAATAAGTTATGGATCGGAGAGGTCAAGAGAGATCAAGCTCTGGCGAGGCATTGCTACTCAATTATCCTGCAAAAAGATGCACAGTCTGACCCTTGTCCTATTGATAGGCTAGATGTCCATGATGACTTTATCAAAGAACGAGGCGAGCCCATAGAGGATCTTATGACCATCTCCCTAAATGATGAAAATGCGGAGCATACGATGCAAATTGACTCCAATCTAGAAGATGAAGTTTAGGAGCAGCTCATCGCCTTTTTATGGAGAAATGCTGACATCTTCACCTGAGTTTTGATAGATATGCCTGAGATTGACATCGAGGTTATGGAACATCGGCTGGCCATTGATCCCAACCATCAACCAGTGAAAGAAAGAGTTCGAGGCCATGCACCAGAAAAGCAAAAGATAATAGCAGAAGAAGTCGACAAGCTTCTCAATGCCAGATTTATCTAAGAAGTCAGCTATCTGACTTGGATCTCTAATGTGGTCCTGGTCAAGAAAGCCAACAGCAAGTGGAGGATGTGCATCGATTTTAAGAAGCTTAACAAGGCCTGTCCAAAAGACAACTATTCTTTATCTAAAATTGATCAACTAGTGGATGCGACTTCAAGCTACGAGCTCCTCACCTTCATGGATGCCTTCTCTGGCTACAATCAAATTCAGATAGCACTGGAGGATGAGGAGAAGATTGCTTTTATTACTAACTATGGTCTTTACTGTTACAGGATCATGCCCTTCAGACTTAAAAATGCAGGTGTGACTTATTAGTGCTTGGTCAATAAAATCATCAAGAAGCAGATCGACCGCAATATGGAGGTTTATGTTGACGACAGCTAATCAAAAATCGAAAGACTGTCAATTATATCGCCGACCTTAAAGAGACTTTCGATGTGCTCAAAAAATATAAGATGAAGCTAAACCCAACCAAGTGCGCATTTGGGATAGCCTCAGAAAAATTTTTGGGATTCATGGTCTCGAGACGAGGGATCGAGGCTAACCTGAAGAAAATTTGAGCTATCCAGGAGATGACCGCTCTAAAATCCATCAAGAAAGTTTAGTGCCTGATTGGGAAGGTGGAATCTTTGAATCATTTTATCTCTAGATCGGTTGAACGCTGCATGCCCTTCTTCCAAATCCTTAGAAAGTTGAAAGATTTTCGTTGGACTCAGGAATGCCAAAAGATGTTCAACGAGCTCAAGAACTACCTCAGCTCACCCCCTACTAGCCAAACCCGAATCCGAAGAGGAGCTATTTCTCTACCTCATGGTCTCCCCTACGGTGCTAGTGGCAGTCCTGATCAAAGAAGAGGCGAAAGTATAGCGATCAGTATATTACATAAGCCGGATCCTAAGGGATGCCGAGACTAGATATACAAAGTTGAAAAAATTAACTTATGCTCTTCTGATTGTAGCAAGAAGACTTCGACCTTACTTCCAGGGATATGCTATGATGCTTCTTACTGATCAATCGATTAGAGCAATCCTTCATCAAATGGATGCTTTTAAAAGAATTGCAAAATGGGCCATTGAATTAACAGAGTTTAACATCAACTACTGACCTCGGCCAGCAATCAAGGCTTAAGCACTGATCGACTTTATAGTTGAATGTACCATTCCAGATGAAGCTGAGCTTAAGAAGAGCAAGACCGACATCCCATGGTTGCAGCCGAGCCTCTCCAAAGAAAGTGCTGACCTTCTCAAAGGTTTTTGAGTCCTTTACATGGATGGTTCGTCCAACTCTACTGGAGCAGGTGCGAGATTAGTTTTAGTCAACCCCGAGGGAGTCATCGCCAAGTACGCGCTATGCTTCAAATTTTCTACAACTAATAATGGCATCGAATATGAAGCATTGATCGCTAGGTTAAAAATAGCAAAAGAATTAAAAGTAGATCAGCTTCAAGTCTATAGTGATTCTCAATTAGTGATCAGCCAAGTTAGTAGCAACTATGAAGCACAGAAGGAAAGTATGATGAAATACCATGAGAAAGTAAAGAATTTGACTCCGGCCTTCGATAGTTTTGGCATTCGATAGATTTCGAGGGCAGAAAATATGAGAGCCAACCTTCTCTCTAAATTGGCCACTCAGCCTCAGCCGAACTGTCCAAAGAAGTATTTTTTAAAATTCTAAAATATCCAAGCTTAGAGGAATCACAGCTTGTTATGCAGATAGAGCTCGAGCCGAACTGAATTGATCCGTTAGTTGCCTATCTCAAAGAGGAAGTTCTTCCTCGTGATTCAAAAGAAGCTCAAAAACTTAGGAATCAAGTCTTTCGGTTTATTTTGTATGAGGGCAAGTTGTATAAAAGGTCGTATTCGCTACTGCTGTTGAGATGTCTTCAACCTTCAGAGGCTGACTTCGCATTATGAAAAGTGCACGAGAAAATTTGTGGAAGTCATATAGGAGTGAGATCCTGTCACAAAAACTACTTCGGAAAGGGTATTATTGACCGACCTTGTATCACGATTCTATGGAGTATGTCAAAAAATATGACCGCTATCAAAAAAATGCAAACATACAAAGATAGCCAGCCTCCGAGCTTACTCCACTAAGTGCACCTTGGCCATTTGCACAGTGGGGAATGGATATACTTGGTCCTTTCCCAATAGCATCCGAACAGTGGAAGTTCCTCCTAGTTGCGATCGACTACTTCACCAAATGGATCGAAGCCAAACCACTAGCAAAAATTACTGAGGCCAAGGTACAAGACTTCGTTTGGAAGTCAATCGTCTGCTAGTTTGGTCTATCCTGAACTCTCATAACAGATAACGGATGATAGTTCGCTCGGATGAGGTTCGCTGAGTTCTACGAAGATCTAAACATCTTCCATCACTTCACGTCGATAGCTCACCCATAGGCAAATAGGGAACCTGAGGTGACCAATTGAATTCTGTTGCAAGGCATCAAGACAAGACTCGACAGAATAAAAGGGGCCTAGGTGGACGAACTCTACCACATCCTTTGAGCATACCAAACTACTCAAAGGCTATCGACTGGAGAAACACCATTCGCTTTGGCCTTTGGAACAGAGGTAGTCATCCCAATCGAGCTTAAACTTCCATCAGCACGGGTCGTGGCCTTCAATGATTAGCGTAATTCATAGGACCTTAGAGTCAATCTTGATTTGCTAGAAGAAAAAAGAGAAGAAGCCCAAGTTTAGATGGTGGCCTACAGGCAAAGGGTGGCCCAATATTATAACTCCAAAGTTAAAGGTAAAATATTCAGAGTGGAGGACTTAGTACTTCGGCGAGCCGCTATCTCTCAGCCTCAAAGCCAGGAAAAGCTTATCCAAATTCGAAATGATCCTATGAGGTCACGAAAGTCATCCGACTCGGGATGTACTATCTAAAGAAGCTCAAGAGAGCAGATCTACCTTGACCATGGAATTCAGAAAATCTATGAATGTATTATCGATAATTTGATTACAATGAAATCTTTCTACTCCAACACCCTTATCTTTGTTGTATATCGATAATAAAGGGAGACTACCCTCCAAACTTAATCTCATGATAAATACAGCCACATTAGGAATAGGAAGAGAACATCGTCTTAATGTGAGCAAAGTCGAAGGTCTCATTCATTTTAGATGAGATGAGGGAAGAGGCTCCGACAACGATCCTAATGTGCCCCTACAGCCCATTAGGAACAGGAGGAAAACCTCGTTCTAATATGAGTAAGGTCGAAGGCCTCATTCATTTTAGATGAGATGAGAGGAGAGGTCTTGACAACGGTCCTAATGTCCCTTACAGCTCATTAGGAACAGGAGGAGAACCTCATCAAACATGAGCAAAGTCGAAGGCCTCATTCATTTTAGACGAGATGAGGGGAGAGGTCCTGACAACGTCCCTTATGTGCCCCTCTAGTCTATTAGGAATAGGAGGAGAAGCTCATCCTAACATGAGCAAAATTGAAGGCCTCATTTATTTTAGATGATATGAGGGAAGAGGTCTTGACAATGGTCCTTATGTGCCCCTACAGTCCATTAGGAATATGAGAAGAATCTCGTCCTAATGTGAGCAAAATCGAAGGCTTTATTCATTTTAGACGAGGTGAGAGGAGAGGCCCTGACAAGATCTCTTTCAACTTCAATCTCGATCGAAGATAAGATCTTCCACGAGCTCCAACTTCAATAGAAGATAGGATCTACTTCAACCTCGGTTGGAGATAAGATCTCCCCCAAGCTTCAACTTCAATGTCAGTAGGAGATAAGATCTTCCTCAAGCTTCAACCTCAATAGGTGCAGAGGCCGAAAAAGAACTTTAGCAGTCATCTTTTTTGTACTCCCTTCCTTTGAATTTCATACTTGAGAGTGGGGTGACTATTATTGGAGATAAACCCTGCTTTTATCGAAGTTCAGTCTGATGCTTAGCCTAATGCAACTGATAATTATGGAAAAGCTTCGATAAAAAATTATTCCCCCAATGGACGAACCCCAGTCGAACTCCTTCAACAACCAAACTCTCCTAGCAGATGAATCCCAGCTGAACTCCTTCAGCAGCTAAACTCCTTCCGTACATCTTCAGTCGAAAGTTGGATTTCTTCAAGAGCCGAACTCCTTCCAGACTTCTTCTTCAATCAGATTCCTCCAAGAGCCGAACACCTTTTGGACATCTCCTTCAGTCAGATTTCTTTAGGAGCCGAACTTCTTTCGGATATCTCCTTCAGTTGGATTCCTCTAGGAGCCAAACTCCTTTCGAACTCCTTCAGTAGTCAAATTTTTCTAGGAGCCAAACTCCTTCTAGACATCTCCTTCAGTCAGATTCCTTCAAGAGTCAAACTCCTTCTGGATATCTTCTTTAGTTGGATTCCTCCATGAGCCAAACTTCTTTCGTACATCTCCTTTAGTCGAATTCCTATAGGAGCCAAACATCTTTCGAACTTCTCCTTCAATCGAATTTCGAACGTCTGCTTTCTTTGGACGGTTATGATTGTCATTTATCAATCTGCTATAGGCGACATCACTATCAGATGGTTACGATTGTCATTTATCAGTCTGCTACAGGCAACCCCACTACCGGACGATTACGACTGTTATTATCGATCTATTACAAACGATACCTCTCTCCATAATAAATTCCATGTGGTTCAGAGTGGCCCACTATCGGACGGTTACGACAAACTCCATCTATAAAAAGGGATCCTCCAGATATGTTTTCTCTAAGCTTTCTTTTTCTTCCCAAAAATTCTACTGAATTCATACCCAAGCACTCCATTTCTGTTGGTCAGAAGAGCTGACTTGATCGTCGAAGGATCCTATCGAAATCATCACCATCGACTTTGAATGAAATTTTATTTTATAGGTCACCGACGGCGACCTCTTCTTCCTCAACTTTAGTTCAATCCAACGTCAACCAGATTCTGCACCAATAGATGAGTTAGAAGAAGAAATATATATGGATTAGCCTGAAAGATTTATCATTCCTAGATAAGAGAAAAGGATGTGTCAACTAGTCAAATCACTTTATGGTCTTAAACAAGCTCCTAAGCAATAACATGAGAAATTTGATGAAACTATATTAAACTTTGATTTCAGTGTTATGAAATAGATAAATGTATGTATTATAAAATCCATAATAGTCAAACAGTAATTCTTTGCTTGTATGTGAATGATATCCTAATATTTTGCTCCAACACTAAAATTATAATTGAAACCAAATAACTTTTATCTAAATACTTTGACATAAAAGACTTAGGCGTTACAAATATTATACTAAGGATCAGGATTAGTAAATCCTCAAATAATCTTAAGATCTCTCAATTACACTATATTAAGAAAGTTCTGAAAAGATTTGGTCATATTGATTGCAAACCTATGAGTACTCCTTACGACTTTAGTATAAATATTTTAAAAAATGAAAAAGATAGAATTTTGTAATTAAAATATGCTCAAATAATTGGCTATTTGAGATATCTAATAGATAATTCTAGACTAGATATAGCATATGTTATAGGAAGACTTGGTAGATATACCAATCGACCTAACGATAAGTATCACAAATTTATTAATAAAAATATTAATTTATTAATTACTTTATATTTATTTTTAAAAATTAATATTTTTATTATTTTAGTATAAAATTAAGTTTATCAATAAAAAAATATTATTTTTTTGATCATAATGAAATAAATTTAGAACAAATCGGAGTTAAAATGGATCCAATATGAATTTTTAAAGAAAAAAAAATAAAAAAGTGGGGAATCGGCTCAGTTGGCACATCCAACTTAGCCAGTGCACTCAGCCAAGCCATAGAAGCCAACTTAGCCAGCACGTCCCAGCCCAACTAGCGTGTTAGCAAGCCGATCGAGCATGAGAAGCTGGCTCGCAAGCCTGCGAGCCCACGCGTAGTGCCAGCCCACCAACCCATTAGGCCATCGATGCATAGTGAACCGATCGATCGGTCTATGAAATTAGGTGTAGACTGCTAGCTTAGTAGAATTTGGTAAATCATCGATCACCATGTGATGAACCAAGACCCTTAAGGGGTTCAGGAAAAATCTCATGCGGCTTATGGGGGTAAAATAGTAATTTTACATGCTAAGATAGCAGTGATTAGTTGCGGTCTATGGTAAGGATGGCCTACAAGGTCCACGAGAATAGTAGATATGTGATCGTGTGGCTGTGGTCACTCCTGGTGAAGATTCGACAGTCTGGGTTATTTCCTTCTTTGATTCGGTTCCTAGCTCCCATCTATGCACAATCGAATGGGTCTGAATGCTCTCAACATTGATCCGATGGCTGATGATGCTCTCGATAGTGATTCAACAACATAGACACGATCCAACAATCGAAAACCCTCCATCAAGCATGATCCGATGGTCAGAATTCAATCCGAGCATATCTGGGCTATTACACATTGGTTTTTGGTGTTTTTTGGACCCTTGGATTGCCATCTGATGGCCAAAACTCATGAAACTCAATAGAATTTGATCTAGGCAGAGTTTTAAGTCGATTTTTACTCAGATTTCTTCATATACAAGAATCTATATGATACTTTAGTCCCACATTGCTTAGCAGAAAAGGTTCCTACCCTCCAATACCTATTTAAAGATTTCAGTACTTTAGAGTTGAGACATCTGATCCAGAAGAAGCCATGGTATAGGGTGGAAGCCAGGCTTTTGGCTGAAGGTTGCTTCATGGTAGACAGTGCTGAAAGGAAGAGCCAGACTTCTACGCCATCTCCACACTGCTGCTGATAAGAGATTAAGAGCTTTGTTTTAGTTTTTATTTCTTTCTCTTTTCTTTTCAATTATTGTACTTAAGTTCTAAATTTTAATTTTAATTTAAAGTTTATTATCTTGCCCTTTAAATTTCAGTTATTTCCTGCTCTTTAAATTTTGCTTCTTTAATTTTATTTGCTCTTTAATTTCTTCACAAGTAGATGCTAAGATCTAAATAGTAGAACTTAGTACCCAGTTAATTTTTTTGCAATGTTTTAATTCTACTTTTTAATTTTCTGACTTCAAAACTCTTTTCTTTTCTTTTCATAAAAAAATCAAAAATTTTAAAATTAAATTACTAACTTCCTATGGATTCGATCCAACTTACTATTGTCTACCTGTTCTTAATCATCTTAAAAGAAGTTGAAATTAAATTGATAATTATGGTATTTTAACAATGATATCATGATTTATCAAGTTTTTGGTGCCATTACCAGAGAGACATAAAAATTAAAATTTTTAATTTTTTTAATTTTTTTATTACTATTTTCTAACTTTTTCTTATTTATTTTGTAAATAAAAAAAGAAGAGAGAAAAGAACAAAAAGATTAGGGCAGGGAGGAAGCTTTCAATCCTATTTGGTGAGATCAATCCTAAACCCTAAAGCCATTTCTTTTATTATTTGCTTTATGTTTAAATTAATTAAAATTTATCTACTTAAATCTAATTTAAAATCTCATGATAAGAGTAGAAATAGTAATTGCATAGAGCATCCATCATATTAGATTTATTATTTTCTTTCTCTTTTTTTGGTGATTGCTAGAGACAAGGTAAGCATCTCAAGTTTAATTAAGTTGTATGCATCTAATTTAGTTGCATAGAACCCCATATGTAAAAGTGATTGTGCATATTCATCTTTTAAATCAAATTAATATCACAATCCATTAAATAAGATAAGGTAGGGATTTGATCATCCTTTCTTAGCCCATAAATAACCAACCAGCATCCATCATTGACTTAAGCCTCTAAATTAAAATCAATTAGACATCGACCCTAGGAACTCGAGCTCAATAGGATAAGAAATCCTAAGGATTGGACCAGATTAGAGTTAGTCAATTTAATTGGTTTCTAAGAAAAATAGTTTAGGAATCACGTCCCGAAGGAGGATGGTTAATTAATTGGTTTCATTAGCTTACATGGCCAAGACAATTGGTATCTAGGGCAAACAACGGAGTGACTCCTACCGACCTTACACTTACCCAGCTTGAAGATGACCTTGGCAGTTAGGAGCAGTCTAGATCTAGGACAATCCTTAATCAGGATTGTTTGCCTAACTTGTTTGCTAATTAACATCAAATATAAATATAATTAATTTTTCTCTATCATGTCTAGATTTAGGACTCCTTAGGACTTTTCCTTAGAACTCTCTTCTTTCTCTTTTCTTTTCTTCTCTCTAAAAAAAATAATCTTCTCTCTAAAAAATTAAAAATATATATAATAAAAAATAATAAAAATATAAAAATATAAAAATATAAAAATATATATAAATTTATTTTTGAATCACATATTAGGGTTGCACTAGTACATGCACGGTAGGAGATCGCTATTATCTAACCTAGTTAAACCAAATCCCAAAATTGAATGGCTGATTCATATAAAATTTGAAAATCAAATGGCTAGAAATAATGAAAAACCACCTAGGCAAATGAAAGAATACTTTATTCCTTCTACTTATAACTCATCGACTTGTATTCAATTACCTAATATTCCTACTAGCCATTATGAAATCAAGTCGATCATAATCTAGGTGCTCCCATCTTTCTATAGAAATACCAATAAAGATCCTTATAAGCATCTGGATGAATTCTTAGAAATCTATTCTATAGTAAAAATCTAAAATTTTTTTGATGATGCTCTTAGACTGACCTTGTTTCCTTTCTCATTAAAAGATAAAGCCAAGTACTGGCTTGGCATAATAGGAAAATCAATTCAAACATGGGCAGAGATGCAACATGAATTTCTTAAGAAATTTTATCCCATAGGTTGAACTAACACTATGAGGCGAGCTATCATTGGATTTTCTCAGCTTCCAAAGGAACAAATTCACAAATCCTAGGAAAGACTTAAGAAACTTCTTAGAAAATGCCCACACCATGGTTTATCTAAGTGGCAAATTATCCAAGCTTTCGATGAGGATTTAGAAGATCAATATAGATAAATGGTAGATACGTCCTGTGGATGTGCATTTATGAGCAAAATTGAGGATGAAGCTTATACCTTGTTTGAAACTCTAAGTGAAAATTCAATTAACCATACTTCATTATCCTCTCATAACAATTTAATTTCTCATAAAAAATGGGTAAGAATGTATGAAATCAAACATCCAGAACCAAGTTCTAAGGCTGACATGAATCTAATAAATAAAGTCGATCTTCTTGCCTAAAAATTAGATCGATTTCTAAACCTAGGTCAACAATCTCCTGCATAATACACACCACCCTCTAATTATTAGGAGATTTGTTCTATTTATGCTAGCCTAACCCATCATGTGAGTGAATGTCCCATGATTGTACGGTCCCCAACCTTCATCCAAAAATAAGTTCAAGCTGCTCAAGGTTACTCTAAATTAGTCAATGACCCATTTTCAAATACATATAATTCAAGATAAAGAAACTATCCTAATTTTTCTTGGAAATCACAATAGGCTTAGGCTTAAACCCAAATTCCACCAGTGCAAAATTATCAGAATAGACCCCAATACCAGAACTATACCTATAACAGAGGTCAACCTAGTCAACCTTCCTAGCCACCATATTATAATCAGCCCTCATAACCATTTTCTCAACAGACCAATCTAGCTGACTATAGATTTAACCAACTGCAATAATTAATCCTATCTCAACAATAATTGATTCTGAATCAACAACAATCCATTGCCAGGCTAGAAGCTCAAATAGGATAATTAGCTGAGTCTAGTATGAGGAGAGAACCAGATCAATTATCAAGCCAACTAATTGCAAATCCTAAAAATAACCCATCCAATGTCCATCAACCACCTAGATTTAGTCATCAACCCATTGTCCTACCTAAGAATCCCTAATTAAAGAATGCCAAAGCAATTTTTGAACTTCGAAGTGATAGAATTCTTAAAGACCCATACCAGGATCAGATGATAGAGGCTAATACTGATGCTAGCCAAGAAAAAAATTTAGAAAAGGTTAATACAAAAACTAACCATAAAGAAAAATCTGAGCCTAGAACTAGTACTGATACTGATTCTAATAAGATAGATAAAGAAAAGAGAAGAATAGATGAGTTACCCGAGATATATAAACTCAAAGCCATGTTCCCTCCAGCCTTAAAAGTAGGCTTTTTCCATAAAAAGCAAGAAGCACGTAACGAGGAGCTAATAGAACTATTTAAACAAGTGCATATTAATTTATCCCTTCTCGATGTAATGTAGCATGTCCCAATCTATGCTAAATTTCTCAAAGAACTTTATACTCAAAAGCATGAGCCATGAACTACTAAAAGAATTATGCTATCTGAAAATGTAAGTGCAGTCCTGTTAAACCCATTGCCTCATAAAATGAAAGATCCTAGTGCCCCATTAATTTCATGTGTTATAGAAGGCATAACCTTTAACCAAGCATTATTAGACTTAGGAGCTAGTGTGAACTTACTTCCAACCTTAGTTTATGAAAAATTTGGAAAGGAGAGCTTAAACCTACATCGGTTATTTTGCAACTAGTCGATAGATCTATAAAAACATCACATGGTTTAATTAAGTATGTTTTAGTTAGAGTAGATAAATATTATTTTCAATAGACTTTCTCATACTTGATATGCAACCATCCCAAGAGCTGAACCAAAATCCCATAATTCTAGGTCATCCATTCTTGGCTACTACCAATGTCAATAACAATTGTAAGATAGGAGCCATGGACATTTCTTTTGGAGATCAAAAGGTAAGAATAAATGTTTTTAATACCTCTAAGCACACTCAAGAGGAGGAAGACTGCTTTATAATCGATCAGATAGATGAGATAGTTGAATCTGATTCTTCCTTAAATTTACTCAAGCATGATCTTCTGAATAAGCTTGTCAAAGAAATCCTAGACCAGGAGGTGAATGCCCTGCTTAATTTACCCCACCTATCACATACATTACCTTAGTCAATAAAAATTGAGCCCTTACCTACGCAAAAAATTAAACCATTACGTCCTTCAATTTAGACCCCACCATAACTTGAACTAAAATCTTTGCCTGAATCACTTAAGTATGTATTTCTAGGATCAAAAAAAATCCTGCCAATAATCATTTCTTTTAACCTAACTCCTGAATTGGAAGATCAAGTAGTAGATATTTTGAAAATATATAAGGAGGCAATAGGTTGGACCATCACCAATTTAAAAGGCATTAGTCCATCAATATGTATGCACCACATTTACATAGAAGATAATGCCAGACGAACTCGAGAAATGCAAAGATGGCTCAACCTTAATATGCAAGAAGTAGTCAAGAAAGAGGTAATTAAATTGTTAGATGCTGGTATTATTTATCCTATTTTTGACAGTCACTAAATGAGTCTTACATAAATTGTTCCAAAAAAATTTGGACTCATGATTGTCCACACTAATCATAGGGACCTAGTACCAACATACCTTTCTACTGGGTGGCATGTTTGTATAGATTATAGAAAACTCAATACAGCCACCTGAAAAGATCACTTTGCATTATCCTTTATTGACTAAATCCTTGAGAGACTAGCTAGCCAACAATATTTTTATTTTCTAGATGGATACTTAGGGTATAACCAGATAGCGATCTACCCAGGAGATCAGGAAAAGACCATCTTTACAGGTCCCTATGAAACTTTTGCTTTCCATAGAATGTTCTTTGAACTGTGTAATGCACCTGCGATCTTTCAAAGATGCATCATGTCAATATTTTTGGACATGATAGGAGATTTTTTGAAAATATTCATGGATGATTTTTTAGTCTTTAGAGAATTTTTTGAAAGTTGCCTCAATAATTTGAAGAGAATGTTGTAACAATGTATTGAGGCTAATTTAGTTTTAAGCTGAAAAAAAAGCCACTTCATGATTCAAGAAGAAATTGTGTTAGGACATATAGTATCCAAGAGAGGGATTGAGATTGATAAAACAAAAGTTAATCTAATTTCTAAACTACCTCCACATACTTCTGTCAAATAAATTCGATCCTTTCTTGGCCATGTAGTATTCTATCATCGTTTCATCAAAGACTTTTCTAAGATTTCTCATCATTTATGTAATCTACTAGCTAAGGATGTTTCTTTTAATTTTGGTGAAGATTATCCTAAAGCTTATGAATTCTTGAGAGAAGCTATGACCAAAGCCTAATTATTCAATCTCCAAACTGGTCATTACCTTTTGAAATTATATGTGATGCTTTAGACTTTGTCATAGGAGCTGTCTTGGGCCAAAGGATAAATAAATATCTCGTAGTGATCTATTATGCTAGTAGAACTCTAAATGAAGTTCAAATAAATTATACCATAACTAAAAAAGAGTTACTAGCTATAGTGTTTGCCCTAGAAAAATTTAGATCATACCTATTACGATCAAAAATCATGATTTATTCAGATCATTCAGCTTTGAGATACCTACTCTTAAACAAAGATACTAAACCATGATTGATTAGATGGATTTTATTGATACAAGAATTTGATATAGAAAATTAAGATAAGAAGGAATCTGAAAATATTATAGTAGACCATCTATTTAGGATCTTAGTTGAAAATAGTGAACCTGCATCAATCGAAGAATCTTTTCCAGCTAAGTAATTATTGATAGTTTTACATGCAAAGACCCCTTGGTTTGTAGATATTGTTAATTACTTAGTTGTAGGATAAACTTCTGATGGTTGGTCTAAGAATGAAAAGAATCAATTCTTTGCTCAAATCAAATATTATTTTTAAAAATATCCTAAACATTTTAGAATTTGTACCAATCAAATCATATGTAGATGTATGCCTGAATCTGAACAACTGAGTATCTTATAATTCTGTCATACTCTTGCTTGTGGAGGATATTTTTCTGATCGAAAAACTATGGCCAAAGTATTACAAAGTTGTTTTTATTAGCCTACATTATTTAAAAATGCCTATACTTTTAGCCCAGAATGTCTTAGGTGTCAAGCCTTAGGAAATATTTCAAAGAAAGACATGATGCCTTTAAACCCCGTTTTAGTAGTTGAAATTTTTGATGTTTGAAAAATTGATTTTATGGGACCTTTCCCATCCTCCAAAGGTTTTGAATATATTTTGGTGGCCATCGATCATGTTTCTAAATGGATTGAAGCAATGGCAAAATGAACCAATGATCATAAAATAGTTTTAAAATTTATTTAAAAGAATATCTTTTCTAGGTTTGGATTTTCACATGCTATCATTAGGGATAAAGGTATCGACTTCACAAACTACCAATTTTGAATACTATTACAAAAATATGGGATGACAGATAAGATAGCTACACCACACCATCCACAAACAAGTGGCCAAGTAAAAGTATCTAATAGAAAAATTAAGAATATCTTATAAAAAACTATTGGGCCTCATTGAAAAGATTAGTTAGATCAATTAGATGATGCATTATGGGCCTATAGGACAGCTTATAAAACTCCTATTGGAATGTCTTCCTATAGATTAATCTATGAAAAAGTATGTCATCTTCTAGTAGAACTTAAACATAAAGCATATTAGGCAATAAAGCAATTAAATTTTAATTTGAATCAAGCTTGTTCTAACCAGATGTTACAATTGACCAAATTAGATGAATTAAGGTGAGAAGCTTATAAAAATTTAAAAATCTATAAAGAGAAAATGAAAGCCTTTCATGATAAACACATTTCAAGAAAACTCTTTGAGCCAAATCAGTAAGTCTGGTTATTTAACTCAAGGCTTTGATTATTTTCTAAAAAATTAAAATCTAGATGAGATGGATCTTATATAGTTAATCATGTGTTCTCACATGGTGTAATTAAACTCTATGATCCTAGATCTAAGAATTTTTTTAAGATAAATGGTCAAAGACTTAAACCATATATTGAAGAAATATCATTAAACTGAACCATTGATCAAACAATATTAACAGACCCACAATGAATTGAGCTGCATTATGTTTGGCTGAAAATGATAAACTTAGCGCTTATTGGAAGGCAATCAAATATTTTTTGTATCTAATTTATTTTTAGTTTATTTTTTTAGGATAGGTGGCTAGGCTGAAGGAGAATCAGACCTTCAAGACCTATGCTGAATAAATAATAAAATTTTTATTGCATCCTTCTATTTTTTCTTCTCCATTAAAGATAATGTCGATTAAGTTGGAGGATAGAAAAAATAAAATTAAAATTTTTTTCTATTAAAAAAATAATTTAATTTTTTTATTAAAAAAATTAAATTAAATTTAAAAAATTAATTAAAAAAATATTTAAAATTTTTAAAAATTAAATTAATTTTTAAAAATTTAAAAAATTGAATAAATCATGTTTTAGAAAATAAAATTTGAGAAAAATAGGCTAAAAAAAGTAATAAAGTTAGAAAATATTTGCGAATGACTGTAGTGAGTTAAGAAGTAGATTAGTTGGTTAGATTTTTAATAGCCTACTTAGGTTATTTAAAGGCTATCAGCACTTCAAATTGCACATACACACTAGTGAGGTAAAATAAATGTTAATTATAAAGCCAACTAAAGATTCAATTATTACTAAAAATTGATGATTAATATATATTTCAATTAAAAAAAATTTAAATTTAAGAAAAAAGCTACCAGCCTAAAATAAAAAGTACAAAATATAGAGTATATATGGATTGTCCTAAGCTTAGTAATTGGATCTCTACACCTATGTTAAGAGTAAAGGTTTACATCAAATGGTGGAGAAAAGGCCAAGATTCTCAACATGTTAAAAAATTAAAAAGAAAAAAAGATAGTATGAAAGCTACCTTAATTCATGCACTTACCTTGGGGTATATAAAAAATTAATCAAAATAGGTGATAATAAAACATACATTTGTCATTTAAATTAACACCTAAATATTAAGTTAGACTTTACAAATATAAGTGTTGGAGATCTTTAGATGAAATTTAAAGAAGTTTCTAATTAATCTGACCATGAAATTTTTTTTTGAAACTCAATACTTAGTTAGTGATACTGGCTAAACTTTTGATCTTCAATCCTAGAGCTATTTTTATGAAGAAGGATCTCAATAAAATATGATGATTAATCAAGACTAATATTGTATTGCTAAGGGACTAGCAATGAGTAAGTTAGGATGTGATAAGTATCACAAATTTATTAATAAAAATATTAATTTATTAATTTATTTATATTTATTTTTAAAATTAATATTTTTACTAATTTAATATAAAAATAAATTTATTAATAAAAAGAACTCATTTTTTTGGTCACAATGAAATAAATTTGGAGCAAATCGGAGTTAAAATAGATCCAATATGAATTTTTTAAAAAAATAAAAAAAATAAAAAAAAGGGGGAATCGGCTCAGGCAACACATTCGACTTAGTCGGTGCGCTCAGCCAAGCCATAGAAGCCAGCTTAGCCAGCACGTTGTAGTCCAGTCAGCATGCCAGCAAGCCGGCCCACTACGAGAAGCCAGCCTGCAAGCCCGCGAGACCCCGCGCAGTGCCAGTCCACCAACCTACCAACCCATTAGGCCGTCGGTGCATAGTGAACTGCCCGATCGGTCCATGAAATTAGGTGCAGACTGCCAGCTCAGCAGAATTCGATGAATCATCGGTTTTCATGTGGTGGATCTAGACCCTTAAGGGGTTCAGAAAAAATCGATCTCATGCGGTTTATGAGGGCAAAATGGTAATTTTACATGCAAAGATGGGTAGCGATTGATTGTGGTCTATGATGCAGATGGTGTACAAGGTCCATGGGAATAGTAGATGCACGATCGTGCAGCTGTGGTCACTCCCGGTCAAGATCCGATGGTCTGGGTTATTTTCTTCTTTGATTCGGTTTCCAGCTCCCATCTATGCACAATCAAATAGCTTTGGATGCTCCTGGCATTCATCTGATGATTGAGGATGCTCCCGATGGTGATTAAACCACCCAACATGATCCAATGATCGAAAATCCTCCATCAAGCATGATCGGATGGTCAGAATTCAATCCAAGCGGATCTAGGCTATTACACTTTGGTTTTTGGTGTTTTTTGGATCCTTAGAATGCCATCTGACAACCAGAACTCATAAAACTCAATAGAATTCAATCTAGGTAGAGTTTTAAGTTGATTTTTACATGGATTTCTTCATATACAAGGATCTATATGATGCTTTAGTCCCACATTGCCTAGTAGAAAAGGTTCCAGCCTTCCAACACCTATTTAAAGACCCCAGGACTCCAGAATTGAGGCACCTGATCCAGGAGAAGCCATGGTATAGGATGGAAGCTAGGATTTTGGCTGAAGATTGCTTCAACATAGATGGTGCTGAGAGAAAGAGCCAGACTTCTACGCCATCTCTACGCCACCACTGATTTGAGATTAAGAGCTTTATTTTAGTTTTTATTTCTTTCTCTTTTCTTTTCAATTATTGTACTTAAGTTCTGAATTTTAATTTTAATATAAAGTTCATTATCTTGCTCTTTAAATTTTAGTTATTTTCTATTCTTTAAATTCTGCTTCTTTAATTTTTTTTACAAATAGATGCTAAGATCTAAATAGTAGATCTTAGTACCAAGCTAATTTTGCTGCAATGTTTAAATTCTTCTTGTTAATTTTCTAACTTCAAAACTCTTTTCTTTTCTTTTCATAAAAAATCAAAGTTTTTAAAATTAAATTACTACCTTCCTATGGATTTGACCTGACTTGCTACTATCTACGTGTTCTTAATTATCTTAAAAGAAGTTGGAATGAAATTGATAATTATGGTATTTTACTGATGATATCATGATCTATCACCTAACCAAACTCATTGAAGTGCACTTGTCAGAGTACTTTGATATTTAAAGGTAACCATTGATTATGGTCTTCATTATATAGGATATCCTACTATCCTAAAAGGATATAACAATGCAAATTGAATTTCTGATAGTAATCAAAATAAAGTAACGAGTGGCTATGTCTTCACCATTGGTGGAACTATAGTCATCACTTGGAGAGCATCCAAGTAGATATTGATAACTCATTCAACTATGGAAGTGGATCTAGTAGCCCTTGAAGAAGCTACTAAAAAAGCTGAATGGCTAAGAAGTCTACTATTAGACATTCGTCTGATGGAAAAGCCAACACTGACTATATATATCCGTTCATTATGATAGCCAAGCAGCTAGCAAGAAGCGCATGCCAAAATATCAAGGTTCATACAAGTCATGATTAAAATAATCAAAGATCATGAAAAGAAAGGTGTTGTGTCACTCTCAACTTTGCTAAGTCTATGAAAACCTTGTTGACCCTTTCACTAAAGGCCTCTCCAGAGCTTTAGTGATAAATACATCTAGGGGGATAGGACTTAAGCCTATAAATTAGATAACCTTCAATGGCAACCCAACCTATATAAGTGGAGATCCTATAAAATAGGTTTAATGGATAAAAACAAGCTGATTGAGTAATCAAAAGGAGCACCTAAGGAGATACCTCTCTAGGCCTATCCCTATTGATGTTAGTTCTTATTACTATAACTATCAAGGTTAAGTTCAATTCTTAATGAGATCAAAGCCAGAAATATGGTAGGATATGTTATTGCAAATACCGTTTGAGACTCACCTATATAAGTGTGACTATGAGGCTATATATAGTCTATGAGAATTAAGATTTATTCTTTAAAGTACTAATGAAACTGAGATACAAGTGCATGGCCATAATGTGCACCCCTGATTGAACTCACACAGTGTTCGTGCAATGTGTGCTTTAAGTTAAGCTCATGACAAAGATCCAGAGTTAAAAGCTTCGGCTACTCTAGAATTATTATAAGCAAAACTTGATGTCACTAAGCAAAGGTTCAAGTCCAAAACACCTTTGCCTATTACATTGAATGAGTTGCCTTGATAAAAATTTATGTTTATAATTTTTATTTTTAGAAAAATCTTTGAATGTTGTGGGGGATTGTTATATATGGAATAAAAATTCAAAAGTTTTTGACTATTTTCTACTATTTCAAATATTTAGTATATATTAAATACTTTAATTATTATGATTTCTTTAATTATATGTTTAAGTTTTGACCCTTTTTTGACCATTGGAGGAGAGTTATTAGACTAATTTCATTGCTGGGTGGTAATAGGTCTTAATAGACCTGTATAGGTGTTACACCTTTGGACGCTTATAAAAAGAGCCCCAAACTAGTCCATTAAACATAACATCCCCTCCTCCTATCTGAAGTAGCTCAAGAATAAGGTGCTACCTTTTTCTATACTCTCTCAACTATATTCTCCCTCTTTTCTATCTTCTTATCTGGATGACATCTGATCAACTATACGTTCACCAAGATTTGTTGTAATCACAGCATCTCTAGTAGATCAGGTACATTGTATCTTGGAGCAAAATCAAGCCTGAAGCCCATACTAAAAGAGGGTGGCTAAAATTTCTCTAAAGATTAGTGCCTAGCACACCTCAAATCCTATCAAGCTAGTGACCAAACTATTTTATAGTGCTTCGGTAACAAGATTTTGCCAACCTTTTACCCTTTATTTCTAACAAAATATTCTCATCATATTAGCAAAACTACCCACCTAGCCCTTATAGAAGTTTGTGGATCAGATTGTCCTTCTATGATATACAATATAACTACTTTAATGCTTGTAGAAACGTTTAGCTAACATGTCTACAGTTGCAGAGTTATTTAACCAATCATATTTGCCCTTACGTAACTCTTTAGTTATTAGTCCCTTCTAGAATGAGCAGAGATATTACATATACAAGAAAAATCTAAAACTGTATTCTATGAATTTTTTCAAATATTAATTCATTTCCATCACATCCAAATGATGTTTGCAGGTGCCACAATATTTGAATTAGCAAGAAATTCTGAAAATCTCTCTTTGATAAGTGATTCTTTCACACTGATATGTGATTTTCCATTGTCTAACCTTATGTAACACTTATACATAGATACTTCTATTTGAGTAGCACTTATCCATTCAAACATTATTGATGTTGAGTTAATGCAACTTGGTGGCCTCCCACAAAATAAGGTGGAATACTTTTGTTTTTCTTGTTTCTTTCTATGTGTTTCATCAATCCTTAGCTTGATAAGAAATTTTCACAATATGCAACTTAATTTCTCATAGCAAATTAATCCCTAACTACTCATATTACTTTAACAAAAACTTTTGCCCTTGACTGATAACTTGAAAATAGATGACTCTACCACCTCTTGTGGGATTCATTAGTATAGTTGGAATCTTTTACAAGTTCACATACAAACACATTGTAAAGTATAATGAAATAAGTGTTTGTCTATGATTGATGGGCCCATTGTCTATGTAGATGGGCTCAATCAATTTCTCACATGTTATCTAAGATGCCTTTAGGGGATGTGGGCTTAAATCTTCCACTAATTTTGTACAATTCTAATAGCAACAAATGTATACACATTACATTTATTAAAAGAATATACAGAAGATTTTCAATAGGTATAAGCAAACAAAGCTTAAATAATATTTACCTTTAGGGATAATTATAGTTTAACCGCATGAGATTAGGTTCAATTTCACTAAGTCTTTGTGGTTTGGAAAGTAGCACTCAACCACTTGAGATCAAATTTATCTATCTCTCTTCATTACCCACCTATATGATACAATCTAGCATGGCATTTTTTAAGGAAGAGAGAAACAAGATGCACAAAATAAGAAAAAATGGCAAAGAAGAAGAAAACTTTTTTTAGAGTTTTCTTTGATTCAATATCATAAAATAAACTAATTACAATGTTGGCCTAAAGGACCTTATTTATAGAGAAAAAACTTTAATAGACTTGGACTGTGACTCAAACAAAGAATCCTAAATAAAGTAAGAAAAAACTAAGAGTTCCAACTCGTCTAAGATCTATCGGGCTCCTATTGACCTATCAAACATTTAAATTAAGCTCCAAAATCAGTCATGATAGCATAGTATAAATCTCATAGGGCTCAAAAAGAGCTTTTTAAATTAAGATCATAATAAAGATTGTAACACTAAATGAGAATGTTATGGCCGTTCTAGCATGACAGCATCAAAATCCTATAGAATTTAATGTAGTCAGGTTGATTTTGTATCCTTTCAAGCCTGATCTATTAAATCTAGATATTGGGCCGCAATGACGTCTACATCATCCTCTCTAGGCTAGAAAGAACTTATCCTCGAGTTTGAAGCTTCTCCATCCTCCAAATAATCATCTTTATAGACAATCAAGTGCTTCACGTTGAATACATCGGAGATGCAGAGGTGATTAGGTAGCTTCAACTGATAGGCATTATTATTAATTTTCTTGATTATCTCGAGAAGACCTATTTTATGCTAGCTTAACTTATTGTATTCTCCCATGGTGTACCGATCCTTGGTCAAAACTGCCCATATATAATCACTGACCTCAAAAGTTAACTTCTTTCGATACTTGTCCGCAGCCTTTTTGTACTTGGCATTACTGACTTCAATCTTTTCCTTGATAGATTGATGGATAGCCTGTATTTCTTCAATCCAATTTTTAGCCTTCACACTAGATCGCCCCCTAGAAGTGATGGGAGTCAAGTCTAAGAGACTGCTTGGATTTGATCCATAGACTATCTAAAACAAGCTATGGCCTATTGTCCGATTCACTGAATAGTTGAAGGTAAACTCAGCTTGCACTAAGGCCAAGTCTCACTACTTCAATCGTTCACCAGGAAGACTCCTCAATAAATTTTCCAGGCTCCTATTAACTGACTCGATCTAGCCATCTATCTCATGATGATAGGCCGAGCTGAACAGTAAAGATATGCCCAATCTTTTTCACAGACTCCTTCGAAAGTAGCTCATGAACTTTATATCTCAGTCGGATGTAATCCACTTAGGTACTCCATGGAGGTGCACAACTATCTCAAAAAATAGCTAGATAATATTTGAAACATCTAGGATTTTGTGACAAGCAATGAAATGAACCATCTTTGAAAATTGATCTACAACCATTAGCACTAAATCGCACCGCCTTTGGGTCAGTGGTAGTCCAAACATGAAGTCTATACTGACATCCTTCCATGGATGATTAGGAACTGATAAAGGGATATATAATTCAACATATATAACTGTACCTTTTAACACCTAGCAAACCCAGCAATGCTCTACATGTTGGGTCATGTCATGCCTCATCTTTGGCCAATAGTATTTGCTATCGATCGGCATGAGGGTCTTATCACTATCAAAGTATCCTTCACCATAAAGCTCCTATACAATATTCTCCCATAAAGAGCAGTCAGGAATATAAAGCTACATACCTCAAAATAGAAAAGTATCATGCAACTGGTAATTAGTTCAGTGAAGAGAACATAATGTTGGGAATATATTCCAAAGTCAATCATCAGCCTGTTAACGGTTGTGCTACTTGTTATACTTATATATGAATTATTAAATAATAAAAGTTATTCTGACATTTTTCATCATAAATTCTATTATCTTCTAATGAACTCCTGTATTATGATGAAGTCCTTAGGACTATTTTAGATTTGACAAAGAAGAATTTATCATTTAGTCATTAAATTATTCATGATCAAAAGATACATTGTTACTTAGGATGACAACATTTATCAAGTATTGGTCGTTGTGTGCCATATAGGTTGGTTGTCCTCATAACTAAGGAGTGTTGAGACACTGGCATGGTATGCAAGTGAGATGTATGGGTACATTTGCACTGAACATGACCAACTCTGGAGCTTTTTTTCTGTCAAGATTAGCCCTAAAGAATATGGATATAAGTGTTCCTTAGACCTGAGACCACCACGGTGACTTGCAAGTAACTCACTGTACTTAGGTATCGAACTACCTGAATTTTTAATTCAGTGATAGAAGGCTAATGAGTGCAATCAAGTACTTGGCTTGTCGGTGTGTGAGTAAAGATGGGATTGATCCCTCCAAGTATTAGAGCAAGTGCATCGCTGTATTTCAATTTAGCAAATCCTCGATCGGGGTAGTCCATATGATAGATGCTAAATTTTGAAATATAATATGGATGAATTTTAGAATTGATAGTAAATCCTAGATCATCCTTTTGAGCATCGTGATCAAGAGGATGAATTATACGATAACCATATTTCATAGGTTCATCATTGTTACATTGCGACTTTTCGACCTATCCAAATATTGGGTACCATTACTAGATGGTCACATCGATTGGTACAAAAAATTAATTTCTATGCTACCAACTTAGAATTCAAACCTATGGAGTCACACACATAAGAAGTTCCTATCTGATCTGATGGCTGATCATGAGTCTTGATGACCTAGGACACTGTGGTTAAGAGTTCCACTGGACTGGGACTCTATGACCAAGAGTCCCATTGGATTGAAACTCTGAGTCCTACTCATCTAAGACTCTTTGATCAGGAGTCCCACTAATCTGAAACTCTAAGATCATGAGTTTCATTCATTTGGGACACTAGGTTCAAGAGTCCCACTGGATTGGGACTCTTCAGGAGTTTCATGTTGATGGAACTTTATTATCCGATAATCCATCTGATTTAGACTTAGATATTTTTGGAGGATTAATTAGCAATTCAATTATCAATTAGCTCAATTTGATTGAGCGATGAGGATTTGATCAAGTTTGATTCAATTTGATTCAATTGGGTTTGATCCGATCAGATCATGAGATGACCTAATTGCTATGGATGTTTTGATTATGATTTGATCAGGATCTGAACCTAATTAATTTTTAATTTGATTAGAATTTTATTAAATTAGGCTAAGCCTAATTTAGTTGGATTTAATCTAATCTAATTAGATCTAGATTAATTAGTTTGGTTGAAATCAATTAGGACCAAGTCAAATGAAGTTTGAATTCAAACTCTCTCATGCACCCACCATTTTTGACTTTTCCACCCTTGTTCCATGCCCAAAATTTTTTGTATGTATCTTTTCTCTCACCTAAAAGATTTTTGCACTCTCTCTCTTATCTACTTTTTACCTGGTCCAAGGGTTGGACCGGTTCAAAGTAAGTTGAGTTTTGAATTCAACTCAGTTTGTTGGAGGTTGGAACCAATCCAACCTTATTTGCTTCCCATGCCCTCCCTTTTGTTTGTCGAACATTTTTTGGAGAAATAAAAATGTGCACACATAGAAAGAGAGTCCTTCTACATGTTAAATACATGGGAGAAAGTGTTGGATAAAGATAAGAGGCTCATTTGATTTTTGAAATCTAGTGAGTGGTTAAAACCTCCCAACCACTAAATCCTTGTCTTTTTCCATGTGCTTTTCTCATGGTATTCACATCAATAAATTATAAAAATTTTTGTGCATGTAGAAAAAGGGGTTAGAATTACATGATAAAAATTTTAGAGTGATTGAAAATTAGTTTTGGATGAAAAAAATCTTGGAGTGAAGGTGAGCAGGGTCCTATAGCACTTTACTTTTTCCTCATGCCTCTCTTCTCTTCTAATTTTTACCTTTAAGGATACCCAATTTTTAGATATGATCTAAATAGAATTTATAGACCTAAAAGTAAATAAAAGCTTATTTTATAGAAAAATACTATATAGAGAGGGCGTTATAGGATTTTTAGTGTGTCATGGTTTTTGGGATGAGTGAAACCCTAATTTTGGGAATCTGGGTTTGGGTGGAGAGATCGAGTGCTGTGAGCATCGAATCACCACCAAATTTAAAATACCTCTTCATCATTCTCCAATATTTATGTTCTAATTTTTTAAAGTATTTAAGAAATCAAAAAATACATGATCGGATCAATCATGATCAGTCGTTGAAGGTCTCGACGAGGTGCTAGCACTCCAATGGAGCTAGTCGGGATCAAGAGCTCCATGTGGACCATCCATAGAGGCCGGATGAGTGTGTGGCTGTAGCATAACACAACAACTTCTTTTGATGAATTCAGATCATGGAGATCAGCTACTCACAAAAAGGTATCGAGTTTTGAACTCACATCGATCAGCAGATTCGATTTGCTGATCGAATGCATTTTATTTTTCTATCACATATTAGCATGTTTAGATCCTGAGTAGGATTTATTTGATATAATCAATGAATGCATAGTATTAATTTTAGATTAATATTTATTTTTTCTGCTATTTTATTCAAAAAAGTTTTGAAAAAGCATACTTAAATCCTATATGATTTTCTTCAAATGGTATCAGAGCGAGGTCCGCTAAACATAATATACTTGCATATTTTAGATTGATAATTTAATTTAATTTAAATATTAATCTAGTATTTTAATTAATTAGATCTAAAAATTAAAATCTAGATCATACGGACTGCAAGTTATCCTACTATAGGGCTTACCTCCTACAGTGAAAAGGTTGTCCTGGTATGTTGCTGATCTATATCGTTAATCATAAAATTTTAGATTTGATCTAATATTTTTATGATCTAATTATATTAGGCTTTAATCTAATTTATGATCATGAATACATAATTAGATAAGGTTTGATTCATGATTTAGTATTATATAGTGTACATAGTTTCAAATTAAACCCTACAAGTAGTATTATTTGTGAATTAAGCCGATTCAATTTTAAAGTGAGTCGACTTAATTGGTGAATAATACTAAGTTTTAAAGAATCTTTCAAAAATTTTAAAAATATTTTTGAAATGCCAAACCCTAACCCACAGCCCATAAACTTAATTAAATATTAAGTATAATGATTTAGTTTCTAGAATTATGAATTAAGACTCTAAGTCATTAATCATAAAATGTGGGTTATTGGGTTAGTTAAATTAGGTCCATAAATTGGGTTAGACCTAAGGTTAGTTAAAGAGTGGACTAAATTAGAGTAATTGATCAAATCTAATTCAATATTAATTTAGATTAGGTTAAGGACTCTATAGACTTAATTACAATAGTTGTAGTTGGTCAAGTCCATGTCTTTAATGAGGACCAAATGGACTTGATTCATGACTACGTAGTCGAATTCGAAATTACTAGGTTGGTCAAATTAAAACTAATAAACCGGATGGTGTCTAAGGTAAGTTTGGCAGTTTGATCAATGATTTTTAATTGAGAGCTACTTGCACTGATTCGATCTTTGATGAGTTAATGGCATATCCCTTCCACTGATCTCACTTACTTGGCCATCCTGGTGAGTCAGGTTTTGATTAGATCATTTGGTGATTCGGGCTCACCCATGTTAATTAGGTAAATCAGTCTAACAAATTTAGGTGCTCCTAATGCTAGCTTAGATTAGATCCTTTTTTATCTGACTTAGTGAAGTCAGAGGGAGGATCGAAATTAGCTCACTTTTCTTAAATATGTTAACTAAATCCTCTAAAATTATTAGATCCTTAAAAATAAAATAGTTATATAGATAATTAAATCATAGCCTCCCATTAAGTTGAGTGATAATAGGTTTATTAATTTGATAATCACTAGAGGCCCAAAGGCCTGATACTTATTGATTAATGAAATTATCATTCATAAAATGATGATTTGGTTAAGTCCTTCTGATGGTGGTTAGGTTGGCCGACCAAAGTCAGGCCTGATCATTTATTGGTTAGATAAGATCAAATGTGGTCATGTTAATGGTTGGACCTAACCAGACTTTTTCAGTGAAAGCCAAAGCCTACTGATTAGGTATCTGGGGCAAAATTGATATTACTAGAAATTATTTAAAGAAGCAATTGGTTTTGAACCTATCCATAGGTGCACATGGATTGACCAACCAAAGTTGGGCTCGTGTGTAGTCTATATAGATTCTAGTATCCACTAAGAAATTAAAGTAATTCCTCGCATTGAAGGTAGAGACTACCAATTCATATAAAATAGTGAGAGAACCTTTAGATTAAAGTCCAAGTCTTTAGGATAATTAATTCATATGCTAATTAGGTTTGGTTTTCCTTATTGTGTAGAAATGGCCACTAACCTATCGCTCCGATCATTGTTAGATAATGATAAATTAATGGGATCCAACTATGATAGCTAGTATCGTAAGTTGAAAAATATCCTGGAGCATGAGCAGATACTTTATATGATAATGGATCCTGAACCTGAGGAGCCAGCTCCGAATGCTATGGGAGCGGTCCAAGACATTTATCAGAAGTGGCTCAATGACCGCACCACCATTCGATGTATAATGTTGGCAGCAATGAACGACGAGTTCAACTGCAGGTTTGAAAATACCCTGCCATAGAAGATGCTTCAAATATTGAATGACTTTTTTGGCATGCCTGACGATATTGAAAGGCACAAAACAAGTTATGCCATTTTCAACGCTCGGATGAGGGATGGGGCCTTAATCACTGATCATGTATTATACATGATCGAGATGATTGAGCGCCTTAGCAAGCTGGGCTTTCTCTTGCATGAGCAACTCGGTAAGGATGCAATCCTTAATTCCTTACCCAAATCCTTCCTTCCCTTCCTAACTGATTTCAAATGACAAAGCCTACAGTCAACAACCACGGATTGTTGGGGTTGCTGTAGAACTTTAAGAAGGATCACCAACTCCACAAGAAGATGGTGAATGTAGTGGGAGGGTCTTCTTCTGGTTGTCGACTCTTTAAGAAAGAAAAGAAGAACAAGAAGGTACAGCCAAACACCAAGATGACTGCACAGGATTGGAACAAGAAGTGCAAGCTCGATAAGAGCTAGGCAGAGTGCTTCTTCTGTAAGAAGCAGAGGCACTAGAAGAGGAACTATCCTCTGTACATTGCCTCCCTGGACTCGAACAGGCCGAGGAAGAAGCAAGTGGTTGTTGGGTAAGGTAATTATATGATAACACCTTGCAATTTTTTCTTATTTGATTCTACTGCCTGGGTATTAGATACTAGAAGCCTTTATCATATTTGTAATTCTATGCAGGGCTTGCAAGTCAGTAGGAGATTTGATCAAGATGAGAGGTTCCTAAATGTTGGAGATGAAAGACAAGTTCTAATTCTAGTTTTAGGAATCATGAATCTTGTAATCAATTCAAATAAAGTTATTCTTAATGAATGTCATTATTGTCCAATTTTTCTTATTGAATGTCATTTCTATAGGCCTTTGGGCTATGAATGATTTTAAACTATCAATAAAAGAAAAATTTTATAATATCATTTTGAATAGTGTTACAATTTTGATTGAATAATTGAATAATAAAATTTATTTACTTTCTGTACCTGTTAACATGGTTCAATCCTTCGGTAAACACCCTAGAGTTAGTGGTGTCTGATGTCTACCTTTGGCACTGTAGGCTAGGTCATATTAGCAAGAATAGAATTAATAGATTAGCTCAAGAAGAAATTCTTGAGGTTAGTGATTGTGAATCACTTTCAACCTATGAGTCCTATGTTCTTGGTAAGATGACCAAGTCACCTTTTACTGAAAATGATGAACGAGCCACTGAACTCTTGAGTTTAGTACATTCGGATGTATGTGGACTCGTGAGCTCAAGTGCCAGAGGTGGATATTTCTACTTCATAACCTTCATGGATGATCTATCAAGGTATGGGTATATCTATTTAATGAAGCATAAGTCAGAGTCATTTGAAATGTTCAAACTATTTTGAAATAAGGTAGAAAAGTAAACTGGGAAGAGTATTGAAACTCTTTGATCTGATCGAGGGATCCAATGAGTTTCTGACATATTTTGAAGAGAATGAGATTCTCTCCTAATGGACCCCTCTTGGAATACCACAACATAATGGTGTGTCAGAAAGAAGAAATCGGACTTTGTTGGACATGGTTCAATCCATGATGGGGTTTGCTGGTTTGCCGATCTTCCTATGGAGATATGCACTCGAGTTAGCTTGTGACATTCTAAATAGAGTTTCGAGTAAATTTGTTAATAAAATATCATATGAGATATGGACAGGGCGTAAGCCAATGCTTTCACACCTTAGGATTTAGGGGTATTCAACTTATGTCAAACGTTTAATGACAGACAAGCTTGGACCTAGATTTGATAAGTGTAGTTTTATATGTTACCCAAAAGAAATCAAAGGGTACTACTTCTACCTTGCTGATGAGCAAAAAGTATTTGTCAGCCTTAAGGTAGTTCTTTTAGAAAAGGAGTTCCTTGGTGAAGGAACTAATGCCTCTAAGGTCGAACTTGATGAAGTACGATAGATGAAAGAATAGACCCAAGTTATTGAACCTAAGCTAGATCTGATTAGATCAAACCCAGAACTCATTGTAGATGCACCCTTAAGGCAATCTGGTAGAGTACCATGTCAACCAAATAGATACTATGATTTTCTGATCCTGGATGGGGATTCTATCGAACTCGATGAGAATGATCAGAACCCAATCACCTATATGGATGCAATGCAGAGATCCGACTTTGAGAAATAGCTTGAGGCCATGAAATACGAAATGGAATTCATGAAGGTCAATGATGTATGGACATTGGTTGACCCACCTGAAGGGATAAAATCCATAGGGTGTAAGTGGATCTTCAAAAGATAAAGGGGTGCAGACGGAAAGGTGGAGACCTATAAAGCCCATTTAGTTGTCAAGGAATATTGTCAATATTATGGTATAGACTATGACGAGATGTTCTCTCCTATGGCAATGCTCAAATCCATTCAGATTATGCTTGCTATCGCTATCCATCTAGATTATGAAATCTAGTAGATGGATGTGAAAATGACTTTCCTAAATAGAGAGCTGGATGAAGAGGTGTATATGATATAGCCTGAAGGATTCACATCCATAGATGAGTCTAAGGTATGTAAGCTTCAAAGGTCCACTTATGGACTTAAGCAGGCATTTCGGAGCTGGAACATATGATTTGATAGAACAATCAAAATGTATGGCTTCGTTGAGAACAAAGAGGAGTCCTACATATACAAGTGGACTAATGGTTTAGTAATAGTATTCCTAGTATTGTATATGAATGACATTCTCTTAATCGAAAATAATGTCCCTGCATTATAAGGAATAAAGATCTAGCTGTCATCACAGTTCTCCATGAAATATCTGCAAGAAGCTTTCTACATCCTAAGGATGAAGATCTATAGAGATAGATCTAAAAGGTTATTTGGATTGTTCCAGTCTACATACATTAACACTATGCTAAAATGGTTTAGCATGGAGAATTCCAAGAAAGGCTATCTACCGATAAGCCATGTAATTTTTCTTTCAAAGAAGGATTGTCCGACAATACCTCTAAAAAGAGAGCGTATGAGTAGAACACCATATGCTTCGACAGTGGGTTCTATCATGTACGCCATGGCATGTACATGATCGGATGTAGCATCCTCATTAGGGGTAGTGAGTAGATACCAATCTGATCTAAGGAAGAACCACTGGATGGTTGTTAAAACCATCCTGAAGTATTTAAGAAATACTAAGGACTAGTGGCTTGTATATGGTGAATTGGACTTGAAACTAGTGGGATTCACGAACTCTAGTTTTCAGTCTGATCATGATGATAGCAAGAGTGTGTTAGGATATATATTCATCCTTAATGGTGGGGCCGTCTGCTGGAAGAGTTCCAAGCAGCATACTATGGTTGATTTAGTTTGTAAGGTAGAGTATGTTGCTACATCAGATGCTACCAAAAAAGCGGTGTGGCTGAGAAAATTCATCATCGAGCTTGGAATAGCACCCTCCCTTGATGGTCCAGTTCTGCTCTATTGCGATAGCTCTGGAGCCATTGCTCAGGCGAAGGAACCTAAGGCACACCAGCGAACGAAGCATATTCTGGGCCGCTTCCACCTTATTTGAGAAATTATGGATCGAGGTGATGTTGATCTTCAGAAGATCGATGGGAAGGAGAACTTGGCTGACCCATTCACTAAAGCTGTTGCGATGAAGGAGTTCAACGACTTGAAGTCAAATATAGGTATTAGATACTGCATCGATTGGCTTTAGTCCAAGTGGAGATTGTTGGAAATATGTCCCAAAGCCAATCGTCAGTCTGTTGATGGTTATGCTATTTATTGTACTAATGTATAAATTATCAAATAATAAAAGTTATTTTGATATTTTTTATTATAAATTCTGTTGTCTTCTAATGAACTCCTGTGTTGCGATGAAGTTCTTAGGACTATCTAGATTTGACAAAGAAGGATTTATCATTTAGTCCTTAAATTGTTCACGATCAAAAGATACGTTGTTACTTAGGATGATAACGTTTATCGAGTATAGATCGTTGTGTGCCATATAGGTTGGTTGTCCTCATAACCAAGGAGTGTTGAGACACTCGCAAGGCATGCAAGTGAGATGTATGGGTACATCTGCACTAAATGTGACCAACTCTGGAGCTTTTCTTCTATCAAAATTAGTCTTGAAGAACATGGGTATAAGTGTCCCTTAGACCTAAAACCACCATGGTGACTTGCAAGCAACTCACTATACTTAGGTACCGAACTACCTAAATTTTTAATTTAGTGATAGAAGGCTACTGGGTGTAGTCAAGTACTTGGCTTATCGATGTATAAGTCAAGATGGGATTGATCCCTCTAAGTTCTGGAGCAAGTGCATTGCTGTATTTCAATTTAGCAAATCCTTAGCTGGAGTAGTCTATATGATGGATGCTAAATTTTGAAATACAATGTGAATGAATTTTAGGATTGACAATAAATCCTAGATCATTTTTTTGAGTATCGTGATCAAGGGGATGAATTATATGGTAACCATATTCCACAGGTTCATCATTATTGTGTTACAACTTTTTGACATATCCGAATGTTGAATACCATTGCTAGATGGTCACATCGATTGATATAAAAAATTAATTTTTATGCTATCGACTTAGGATTCGAACCTATGAAGTCACACATATAAGAAGTTCCTACCTGATCTGATGGCTGATCATGACTTGATGACCTAGGACACTATGGTCAAGAGTCCCATTGAACTGGGACTCTATGACCAAGAGTCCCACTGGACTAAGACTTTGAGTCCTACTCATCTAAGACTCTCTGATCAGGAGTTCCACTGGTCTGGGACTCTAAGATCGTGAGTTCCATTCATTTGGGACATTGGGTTCAAGAGTCCCACTAGATTGGGACTCTTTAGGAGTTTCATGTTGATGGGACTCTGTTGCTCGATAATCCATCCAATTTGGACTCAGATATTTTTAGAGAATTAATTAGTAATTTAATTATTGATTAGCTTAATTTGATTGAACAATGAGGATTTGATCAAGTCCGATTGAATTTGATTCAATTGGGTTTGATCCGATCAGGTCATAAGATGACCTAATCGCTATGGGAGTTTTGATCCTAATTTGATCAGGACCTGAACCTAATTAATTTTTAATTTGATTAAAATTTTATTGAATTAGGCTAAGCCTAATTTGGTTGGATTTAACCTGGTCTAATTGGGTCTAGATTAATTGGTTTGGTTGAAACCAATTAGGACCAAGTCAAATGAAGTTTGAATTCAAACTCTCCCATGCACCCACCATTTTTGACTTTTCACTCTTGTTCTATTCCCAAAATTTTTTGTATGCATCTTTTCTCTCATCTAGAAGGTTTTTGTGCCCCCTCTCTTATCTGTTTTTGACCTGGTCTAAGGGTTGGACCAGTTCAAAGTAAGTTGAGTTTTGAATGCAACTTAGTTTGTTGGAGGTTGGAACCAATCCAACCTTATCTGCTTCCCACGCCCTTCTTTTTGTTTGTCAAATATTTTTTAGAAAAATAAAAATATATACACATAGAAGTAGAGTCTTTCTGCATGTTAAATACATGGGAGGAGGCGTTGGATAAAGATAAAAGGCTCATTTGATTTTTGAAATCAAGTGAGTGGTTAAAACCTCCTAACTACTTAACCCTTATCTTTTTTAATGTGCTTTTGCTATGGTATTCATGTCAATAAATTTTAGAGTAATTGGGCATTAGTTTTGGGCAAAAAAAATCTTGGAGTGAAGGTGAGCAAGGTCCTGCAGCACTATACTTTTTCCTCATGCCTCTCTTCTCTTTTGATTTTTGCCTATAAGGATACTCAATTTTTAGATATGATCTAAATAGGGTTTATAGATTTAAAAGTTATCTTCCCATAAAAACTTATTTCATAGAAAAACTCCACATAGAGAGGGCATGATAGGATTTTTAGTGTGTTAGGATTTTTGGGCCTAGTGAAACCCTAGTTTTGGGAATCTGGGTTCGGGTGTAGAGATCGAGTACTATGATCATCGGATCACCACCAAATTTGAAACACCTCTTCATCATCCTCCAATATTTATGTTTTGATTTTTTAGAGTATCCAAAAAATTAGAAAGTACATGATCGATCGAATTGATCATGATCAGACGTTGAAGGCCCTGATGAGGAGCTAGCACTCTAGTGGAGCTGGTCGGGATCAGGAACTCCGTGTGGACCATCTGTAGAGGCTGGATGAGTGTGCGGCTACAGCATAACACCATAGCTTCTTCTGATAGATTCAGATCATGGAGATCAGCTATCCGTAAAAAGGTATCAAGTTTTGAACTCATATTGGTCAGCAAATTTGATTTGCTGATCGAATGTATTTTATTTTTCTATCACATATTAGCATGTTTAGATCTTGAGTAGGATTTATTTGATATGACCAATATATGCATAGTATTAATTTTTTTATTAATATTTACTTTTGCTATTATTTTATTCAAAAAAGTTTTAAAAATGCATGCTTAAATCCTGCGTGATTTTCTTCATGTAACTCCTGTAGAATATGATCAAAGTCTGGATCACTAGCATATAGATCCTTTAAGGCATCAAAATCGATAAGCTCCACCTAAAGAAAGCCTAGAAGCTTGGCTATCCTACTTAGCACATCTGCCACTCAATTCTAAGCACTAGACTTGTGCATTAGAACAAAACAAAACTCCTACAAGTTGTTGACCCACTTGACATGCCTACGACTTAGCTTCTCCTAACCATTGATGTATTTTAGGGCTTCATGCTCAGTGTATAGGATGAACTCTCTCTGGACAAAGTAGTGTCACTATTGTCAAAGCATGCTAATCACCACATAAAACTCCATATCATAGGTTGAGTAGTTCAGCTTGGACCCTAACAATTTCTCACTATAGAAGAAACGGGCCACCCCTTTTGATTAACAACTCCACCAATCCTAGTAGAAGAGGCATCACACTCCATCTCAAAGATCTTGAAGAAATCTAAAAGGGCAAGAATATTAGTAGAAGTGATCTTCCCTTTGATCTCTTCGAAGGCAATCGGCGCCTCAGGTGTCCACTAAAATCATCTTCCTTTCATGCAATCAATCAGTAGAGATATAATAGAACTGAATCCCTGGATGAATCTACAGTAGAAGGACACCAGGCCATGAAAACTATGCACTTCGGAGATGCTGCATAGTATCGGCTAGTTTTATATAACCTACACCTTGGATGGATCTGCTTGCAGCACCATGGAAGAGATGATATAGCCCAAAATGGTTAGGCTATCCTCCATAGGGTTGGCATATAATTTCTCCTTTCTCAGATTATAAAGAACCTTCTTAAGATGCTGTAGGTAATCTTCCAGAGTAAGGCTGTAAATTAGAATATCATCAAAGTAAACCATAATGAAATTTACCGATGTACGATTGCAGCACATGATTCATCAGCCTCATGACTGTGCTCGGCATGTTGGAAAGCCAGAATGGTATCACCAACCATTTATGCAGGCCCTCCCTCATCTTAAAGGTAGTCTTCCATTCATCCCTAAAGAGATTTCCAAAACAACCATGCATCAAGAGGGAATGGAAGATCTATTCTATAGCATCAAGTATACACAATGGAAGAATCCCTTCTGGAAAATTATCTAGAGATCTAATCTCTAGAGTTCATAATTGAAGAAAGCCCAAAAGGAACATACTCGTAAAGGGAATCGAATTAAAGATAGATTTTATAAAGGAAGAAAAAGAAGATCTCAACTTCTTCTTGCATATCTCTCATCGTAGATGATCTTTTATCCACTAGTTCTTTTTGAAGTTGCGAAAGCACCAAGCCTCTACAGGCATCTAGATAGAGATGAGGCTGATTGGCAACTACTTGGCTCTCTGAGATGCTATCTCTCTTGCAGAGCTTTTGCTTGATGGAGGAAGGTTCTCAACGCCTTTGAGAACCTTAGTAGGACAATGGCTTCTTTAAGATCTCTAATGTAGAAATTAGAATGTCAGCAACCTTGAGAAAAAAAGGAAGAAGCTTTTTGGAGTGGAGGAGGAAAATTATTTTAGGCCTAGGAATTTTCAACCCTTTGAGTAGAGGGAGCCTCTTCAAGCTTAAGGATTATTATGAATCCTTGGGATTGGCCTCTCTTTTATTGGCATAGTACCCTAGGTGTTTTGACATAAATGCCTATGGGATCTGGTGACTAGGATTTCATCAAATAAAGTCCATGGCTGCCGCCTAAAGCAGGGTCAAATCCTTCCCCATTTGTTCCATGGCTAATTTTCATGTTTGAGGGTCAAGCATTTTTCTATTTGTTTATGGCTGATTTCCATATTTAGGGAGGCTAGGTCCAGGTGTTATACACTTGATGCATCCAATCCCTTTTGTGTGCATGTGACCTAAGCCCAAATCTGGACCCAAATTCAATTAAACCAATCCTCATTTAACTCAATTTAAATTCAGCCATAATTAATTTGATCCAATTAAATTAATATATGCAACATTTGCACATTAGTCCTCCTTGAACTTGCTAACTATTAGCAATTAAGTTTTTGCTAGTTGTAACAATTATAAATTAGTTCAATTATCAATCAAATTGATAATTAGGATCTAGAGATTATTCGAAATCATCTTCCAACCATCTAATCAATCACAATCTCCTTTTATGTATAATCCCATAGGTTCTGTTTTGTCTAGTAGTGAGATATGTTGCGATCTCCATCACAATATCAGTGAAACTCCTTTCAATGGATTGGAACAAGTTTAATTCTTTCCAATAAGAGTCATCAATCATCAAGATGACCTCATGGATCCCACAATCCATCAATGATATCTAGTAGCATATAATGGCACTCTAGTAGAATAGAAGATGAACCTCTAAATATAGTTACCATATGATACAATCCTTTCAGTAGGATCCAGACAAGATGGAGGTTATGAATAACTCATCAAACCACAACATCTATTATATATAAGATTTATTCGACTTGAATTTCTAATGTGAAGTATATGAAAATTTCTTTCCAATGCTCACTTTGTCTTGGCCAAGAACTCCTGAACTTAGTGTCGTAAATTAATATAGAACTATCTTCCTTATCTACCAAGAATGATAGATTCTATCTAGGTGCACATCCTATTGAACTAACTATAACTAACATACACTACAAGGATCCATATGGCTAGGGATCAAATTGATGTGCAATCAAACTATAGTAGCCTCATTGTAAGCAACTGAGGCACCGCAAGTCTAAAGACTAATCGCACTACTATAGCATCAAGAAAGTTACCGACGAGTAGATAGCCATTCAAGTAACTTCTCATATTGGTCATGCTGGGTATTCTTATTCTTAACAACCACCTACACTCTTGCTCCAACGTCCCTATACTATAGATGATAATTACCATAATTTATAAAATAAAAATATTAAAATAATATAATAATTGATATTTATTTTAAAAAATTAATATTTTTATTGATGTTTTATAGAAAAGAAGCCTACCAATGTGAAGAGCTTGATTTATGGGTTTCAATGCAATAAATTTTACTAAAATTAGAGTTAAAACGAGAAAGTTATGAAGCCTAGAAGTTTGAAATAAAAAAAAATAAGATCAGTACATGGTGGACCGACGGTCAGTTCATGGAACAGGGTGGTGGACCGCCCAGCTCAGCAAATGTAGCAAATCAGAATGCGACATGTGGTGGACCTGAACCCTTAAGAGGATTATACTAAATCTATCGCTGCATACAAGGGCAGAATCATCATTTGGCCAGGAATGGTGTGCGCTGGTTGGTGGTGGTTTTTGGTGCAGTCGGTCTGCAGGGTCCACAGACTTCATCTAGCATTGTCGGATGGCTGTAGTTGATGCCGATAGAGATCTAATGGTGTGGATTTATTCCATCTTGATCAGGACTCCAGGCTTCATCTGAGCGCGATCCAACAGCCAAAATTCATCATGGCTTCAATCTAACGATCCAGAATCAATCAAAGTAGTTAAACGATGGATTTTTAAGAGTTTTTGAGCCATGTGATCAAGATCTGGTAGCCTGATTTTGTGAGGGTGTTAGAAATCGATCTGGACTTGGATTCTAACTCCGAAAATAGCTCTAAAGATCTTATTTTCTTCTCTATTTAAGAACTCTTGCTCCCATAGCTGGAGAACAAGTTCTCTAAGCCAAAAAAATAGAGAAAAATATAATTTTTTTTTCTCTTTTTCTCCCTTCTCCTCCTTATTTTTTCCTTCTTTCTTCTTCCAATTTTTCATCAAAGAAGCTCTAAAGATGTTGGGAGCAAGCAGATCATCAACCATGCATGACTAAGGAGCTGGATTTTAGAAGAGTAGATGAAGTCTTCTAAACATGGATTGTAATTTTTTTTCTTTATTTTTTATAATTTTTTTTATGCAAACATGTTCTCATGTCTAGTTTTTAATAAAATTTATTTTTATGCATGAGATCTTGACTCTATGGCATGCGTATTATTAATCTAAATAAATTATATTCATTAAGATGGGTTGTGATCGATAGATATAGTCCATACTTAATTTAATAATATATTTTAAAAAAAATATTAAAAGTCATATTTTAAATTTTTAAAAATTAAAGTATTGAATAATTTATGATTTCATAGAAATGGATCATAATCAAAAGATATAATTCATACTCTAAGAAAATAAATTATAATAATAACTAAATTTTTAAAAATATTAATTTTTGTATTAAAAAAATTTCCACAACTCTGTTAGAGATAGATTTAAAATTCTAGAATATTTTTTATTAATTCAAAAATCTTAATTAATTAAGTATTTACTTTCTTTTTATTTTGCTTTAATTTACTAAAATTTTGATTACCTCTCTTTAATCTATGTAATTAAATTCTTACTTTAAAATTAATTTATTTATTTTTAATCAAATGAAATGTAACTTAATCTTTAATCTTCGAGAAAATTGGCATCCAACTCACCACTGCTCTAATTAATAAGTAGATCGATTTTAATTATCATTTGATGCTCTAACGATAAGCAGTCAAATTTTTAGCACCATTATCGAAGATTGTAGCATGATTTCTTTAATTAATTAAAAATTAATTAATTAATTTAAAAAATAAAAAAATAAAAAAATAAAAAAAAATTTTGTTGCTCTTTAATTTTATTTAGTTAATTATTATCTTTCATAATTGATTTTTTTTGCTTCATATAATTTAGATTAATTTACTACTTTTCAGACTTAATCACTTGAATTTACTTTTTTTGCAAAACCAAACAAATCAAAAACTTAAAATACACTTATAAAAAGATAAAACCATAAATCCTAAAAGATTACTAACATCTCATAACACTTAATTAATTTAGTGAAACTAAAAACATAACATAAAATTAATTTTTAACATTGTTGCTGTAGAATCTTATTGATGTCGGATGAAGTTGGAGTTGAGGAAGAAGAGGTCGCCGCCAGTGATCTGCAAAAGAAAGTTCTATTCAGAGTCGGGGTTGGTGGCTCCAGTAGGATTCTTTAACGATCAAGTCAGCTCTTCTGACCAATAAAAATAGAGTGCTCAGAAAAGAATTCAGTAAAATTTTGAGAAGGAGAAGAGAGCTTAGAGAAAACATATTTGGAGGGTCTCTTTTTATAGACAATGCCTGTAGCAGACTGATAGTGATAGCCATAACCATCCAATAGTGGACCGCTCAGGACCACATGGAGTTTGTTATGGAGAGAGGCACCGCCTATAGCAGACTGATAGTGACAGCCGTAACCATCCGATAGTAGGCCGCTCAAAGCCACGTGAAGTTTGTTATGGAGAAAGGTGTCCATTATCATGATGTGCCCATTCGTTGAGATTTAATAGTTGAAGTTCAAAGGAAGCAAGCGTTGGTTGGTGAAGAGCTTTGACATACATTAATTTCAGAGGAGTTTGGACTCCTAAAGGAAATACGATTAGAGAAGATCATCTAGGAGTAATGCTAGTTGAAATTTGAAAGTAATCCACTGAAGGAATCTAGATGGAGTTTGACTAATGGAGAAGTCCAAAAGTTGTCCGACTAATGGAGAAGTTTGATCGAAGAAAAAGTATGGAAGGAGTTCGATTGATGGAGAAGTCCGATCGAAGGAGAAGTGTGGGAGGAATTCAACTGATGGAAAAGTCCAAAAGGAGTTCGACTGATGGAGAAGTCCGACTAAAGAAAAAGTCTGGGAGGGATTCAACCACTGAAGGAGTTTGACGATTGAAGGAGTCCGAAAGGAGTTCAGCCGCTGAAGGAGTTCGGAAGGGATTCAGCCACTGGAGAAGTTCGGCTGCTGAAGGAGTTCAAAAGGCATTCGATCGTTGGAGGAGTCTGAAAGGGGTTCGACTGTTGGAGGAGTTTGACTACTGAAGGAGTTCGGAAGGGGTTCGATCATTGGAGGAGTTCGGCTGCTGAAGGAGTTCGACCGTTGGAGCAAAAATTTTCGATCGAAGCTCTTTCGTGACCACCAGTTATATTAGGCTAAGCATCAAACTGAACTTCGATGGAAGTGGGGTTTATCTCCAACACTATTCCCCCCACTCTCGAGTTTAAAATTTGAAGGAAGGGAGTATGAAAAAGATGACTGCCAAAGTTCTTTTCCAGGCTCTACATCCATTGAGATTGAAGCTTGGGGGAGATTTTATCTTCTATTGAAGTTGAAGCTTGGGAGAGATCTTATCTTCGGTTGAAGTTGAAGCTCGAAAGAGATCTTATCTCCTATCGAGATTGAAGGAGATCTTATCTCCTGTTGAAGTTGGAGCTCGAAGGAAATCTCATCTTTAGCCGAGGTTGAAGGAGATCCTATCTTCTATTGAAGTTGAAGCTCGGAAGAGATCTTATCTCCAGTCGAGGTTGAAGGAGATCCTATCTGCTGTTGAAGTTTGGAGCTCGGAGGAGATCTCATCTTCAGTCGAGGTTAAAGGAGATCCTATCTTCTACTGAAGTTGGAGCTTGAGGGAGATCTCATCTCCAGTTGAGGTTGAAGGAAATTCTATATTCTATTGAAGTTGGAGCTTGGGGAAGATCTTATCTCCAGCCGAGGTTGAAGGAGAACCTATCTTCTGTTGAAGTTGGAGCTCGGGGGAAATCTCATCTCCAACCGAGGTTGAAGGAGATCCTATCTTCTATTGAAGTTAAAGCTCGAGAGAGATCTCATCTCCTGCCGAGATTGAAGGAGATCTTATCTCTTATTGAAGATGAAGCTCGAAAAAGATCTTATCACTGATCGAGGTTGAAGGAGATCTTACCTCCTCTTAAGGTTGAAGCTCGGGGGAGAGTTTCGATCTCGGGTTCAAAATTTGAAGTAAGGGAGTAAATAAAGCGACGGTCGAAGTCCGATCCTAGGTTTCACGCTTGTTGCTTATTGTGGATGCTGAGATCGTTGTGGACGTCGGGCCTATTGTGGATGTCAAACTAGAACCTCTCTTGCAAACCAGGATAAGGTTCTGCCTTTCGCACTTGACGTAGTCAGGTTGTCATGGGAAAACACGTGTTAGGATTCTCCACTGAGCTTCTTTCTTTTCCATGTCTTTGGCCTACGAGGTTCTGACTTTTGCTCATATTAGGATGAGGTTCTCTTCCCATTCCTAACAGACTATAGGGATACATTAGGACCGTTGGTGGGGCCTCTCCTCTCACCTCATCTAAAATGAATGAGGCCTTCGACTTTGCTCATGTTAGGACGAGGTTCTCCTCCTATTCCTAACAGACTATAGGAGCATATTAGGACCGTTGTCGGAGCCTCTCTTTTCATCTCATCTAAAATAAATGAGGCCTTCGACTTTGGTCACGTTAGGATGAGGTTCTCCTCCTGTTTCTAATGAGCTGTAGGGGTGCATTAGGGCTGTTGTCGGGGCTCTTCTCACCTCATCTAAAATGAACGAGGCCTTCCACTTTGCTCATGTTAGGATGAGGTTCTCTCTAGTTCCTAATGGACTGTAGGGACACATTAGGATCGTTGTTGGGGCCTCTTTTCTCACCTCATCTAAAATGAACGAGGCTTTCGATTTTGCTCACATTCAGATAAGGTTCTCTCCTTGTTCCTAATGGACTGTAAGGGCATATTAGGGCCGTTGTCAGGACCTCTCTTCTCACCTCGTCTAAAATGAATGAGGCCTTCGACTTTGCTCACATTAGAAGTTCAGAAGGAGTTCGACCGCTGGAGCAAAAATTCTCGATCGAAACTCTTTCGTGACTACCAGTTACATTAAGCTAAGCATCAAACTGAACTTCGATGGGAGTGGGGTTTATCTCCAATACTATTCCCCCCACTCTTGAGTTTAAAATTTGAAGGAAGGGAGTATGAAAAAGATGACTGTCGAAGTTCTTTTTCGGACTCTACATCCATTGAGATTGAAGCTTGGGGGAGATTTTATCTTCTGTTGAAGTTGAAGCTTGGGAGAGATCTTATCTTTGGTTGAAGTTGAAGCTCGGAAGAGATCTTATCTCCAGCCGAGATTGAAAGAGATCTTATCTCCTATTGAAGTTGGAGCTTGGAGGAGATCTCATCTCTAACCGAGGTTGAAGGGAGTCCTATCTTCTATTGAAGCTGAAGCTTGAAAGAGATCTTATCTCCAGCCAAGGTTGAAGGAGATCCTATCTTCTATTGAAGTTGGAGCTCAGGAGAGATCTCATCTCCAGTCGAGGTTAAAGGAGATCCTATCTTCTATTGAATTAGAGCTCGGGGAAGATCTCATCTCCAGCCGAGGTTGAAGAAAATTCTATCTTCTATTGAAGTAGAAGCTCGGAGGAGATCTTATCTCCAACCGAGGTTGAAGGAGAACCTATCTTCTGTTGAAGTTGGAGCTTGGGGGAGATCTCATCTCCAGCCGAGGTTGAAGGAGATCATATCTTCTATTGAAGTTAAAGCTCGGGAGAGATCTCATCTCCGATCGAGATTGAAGGAGATCTTATCTCTTATTGAAGTTGAACTTGGGAAAGATCTTATCACCGATCAAGATTGAAGGAGATCTTACCTCCTCTTGAGGTTGAAGCTCAGAGGAGAGTTTCGATCCTGGGTTCAAAATTTGAAGTAAGGGAGTAAAAAAATTGACGATCGAAGTCCAATCTTGGGTTTCGTGTTTGTTGCTTGTTGTGGATGCCGAGATCGTTGTGGACGTCGGGCCTATTGTGGATATCAAACTAGAACCTCTCTTGCAAATCAGGATAAGGTTCTGTCTTTCGCACTTGACGTAGTCAGGTTGTTATGGGAAAACACGTGTTAGGATTCTCCACTGAGCTTCTTTCTTTTCCACGTCTTTGGCCTATGAGGTTCTGACTTTTGCTCATATTAGGATGAGGTTCTCTTTCCATTCTTAACAGACTGTAGGGGTACATTAGGGCCGTTGGTGGGGCCTCTCCTCTCACCTCATCTAAAATGAATGAGACCTACGACTTTGCTCATGTTAGGATGAGGTTCTCCTCCTATTCCTAACGGGCTATAGGGGCATATTAGGACCGTTGTCGGTGCTTCTCTTCTCACCTCATCTAAAATAAATGAGACCTTCGATTTTGGTCACGTTAGGATAAGGTTGTCCTTCTGTTCCTAATGGTGTAGGTGCATTAGGGCTGTTGTCAGGGCCTCTCTCCCTCGTCTAAAATGACGAGGCCTTCGACTTGCTCATGTTAGGATGAGGTTCTCCTCTTGTTCCTAATGGACTGTAGGGACACATTAGGGTCATTGTCGAGCCTCTCTTCTCACCTCATCTAAAATAAATGAGGCTTTCGATTTTGCTCACGTTAGGATGAGGTTCTCCTCTTGTTCCTAATAGGCTGTAGGGGCATATTAGGGCCATTGTCAGGGCCTCTCTTGTCACCTCGTCTAAAATGAATGAGGCCTCAACTTACTCATATTAGGATGAGGTTCTCCTCCTGTTCCTAATGGGCGGTAGGGGCATATTAGGGGCCAATTCGTCTAGAGGCCTTTCGACTTTGCCCGCATTAGGATGAGGTTCTCCTCCTGTTCCTAATAGGCTGTAGGTACATTAAGGCCATTGTCAGGGCCTCTCCCCTCTCATCTAAAATGAATGAGCCTTCGACTTTGCTCGGTTAGGACGAGGTTCTCCTCCTTTTTCTAATGAACTGTTGGGGCACATTAGGGCCATTGTCAGGCCTCTCCCCTCATCTCATCTAAATGATGAAGGCCTTCGACTTTGCACGCATTAGGATGAGGTTCTCCTTCTATTCCTAAAAGATATAAGGGCACATTAGGGCGTTGTATGGCCTCTCTCATCTCATCTAAAATGAACGAGGCTTCGACTTGCTCACGTTAGGATGAGGTTCTCCTCCTATTCCTAATGGATTGTAGGGGAACATTAAGGCCATTGTTAGGGCCTCTCTCCTCCTCCTATCTTAAATAACTAGAGGTCTTCGACTCGCTCATGTTAGAATGTGGTTCTCCTTCTGTTCCTAACATGGCACTAAGGGCATAGATGGGCCATTGAATGAGCCTCTTCTCTCCTCCTATCTTAAATAATCGGAGGTCTTTGACTTACTCATGTTAGGATGAGGTTCTCCTCCTATTCCTAACATGGCCACTTTTGATTGCTTCTTTCCTATCATCACATAGTTTTTGCACCAAGAAATAATAATATTGAAATGGAGGAGTTTTATTGAAGAAAAATTACTAGCAGTACATTCTCAGATTTTCTAAATTTTAAGGTTATGGGAAAATTGTTCCTCTGAGCTCCTTCAGGTGATGAGTTTCAAGCTGGATGACCTCCTTTATTTTATATGGACCTTCCTAATTTAAGGCAAGCTTCCCTTGGCTTTGAGGCTGAGAGATGGTAGCTTGCTGAAGTACTAAGTCCTCCAGAGATAGTATTGATGATGCCGAGAGGCAACCGATCTCCGTGTTGTTCCTCCTTTATGGTGGTTCTAGTTGCGACAGCATCCTTGGCTGATCTTCTCTTGCTTCAGATCAGTGTCTGAGGAATCGACCCAGTTGGTCTCTTCTGATGAGCTCCTCTATCTTATCTTGGTGCTGAATGCATTCTTCAGTATCGTGGCCATAGTCATGATGGTAGAGGCAGTATTTGCTAGGATTGTGCTTACTAGGATGAGTGTATATCCTTTCAGACCTCGATAGTTGCTCCTTGATCTCCATCAATACTTGCATTTTTGGAGCATCGAGGGGGGCATAGTTGTGAAACCATCAAAAAGGAGAACTTCTTCGTGCCCTTCTATCGGAGCTTCTTTGACGACAAGCTCGAGAAGGTGTTTGGTCTTGCTTGCGCTTGGAGAGAGTCCGTGAGCACAGCCGAACTTCATTTGATCCTCTATCAGCTATGGGTTTATTAGACTCGCCCGCTTGCTGCTCTCCTGTGGCCTCCTCATCCTTCAACTTGAAGGCTTCTTCCATTCGGGCATATCCTTCAGCCCAAGCTAGCAAATCAGCAAAGTCCCTGGGGTACTTCTTCTCCAGAAAGAATAACAAATCATTCTTCTAAAGACCGTCCTTGAGTGCGGCCATTGCAATAGACTGGTCCAGGTTTCAGACCTCCAATGCAGTAGTATTAAATCAGGTGACATAAGCCTGGATAGATTCTCCCTTCTACTTGATATTTATTAGAAAATCCAAACCTCGGTAGGGACGTCGGCTGCTAACGAAGTGAGCCATAAACTGATGGCTCATCTGGTTAAAAGAGAAGATCGTACTTGGCTTCAACATTGAGTACCAATTTCTTACTGCTCCCTTTAAGATAGATGAAAAAGCTCGGCATAAGATGGCATCTGGCACGTCGTGGAGCAGCATCATGGTCCGGAAGGCCTCTAGGTGATCAACTGGATTAGAGGTTCCATTGTAGCTTTCAAATTGGGGAAGCTTGAAGTTCGGTGGAATAGGCTCTTGCATAATTCGGAAAGAGAAAGGAAGATTGGTGCAGACGTCATCATGGTGAGCCAGGATGACGTGGCAGAGTTTCTCAATCCATTGATCCATCTCTTACAGTTTTTGATCGAGGACATCATCTCGATCACAGATCTTAGAAGGCTTTCAGCTGTAGATGCAAAAGGTCCCTTTCGAAAAAAAATCATGATTCGAACAAGGATCCTCTACTCGCTGTTTTTCCTTCCCAAGGGCGATGAGTATGCTAGCCCAAGTGTGCCTCCTTAGGATCGATTCTTGACATCCCGATGATGGGTTTTCTTATGGAATCGCCACCGGGGGTTGCCGCATGGCCTACACCATTTTGGTGAGGCCCTGAACCCACTACATCAATAGGTTAAACTGCTCCCGATCTACCATGACCATCGATGGAGGAGGAGGAGGTTGAAGCATCGATGATGGAGCAGGAATGGATGGATCTGACTCAGATCTGATGGTAGAAGTGGTAGATCTTCAGGTAGTCATCTTCTTTGGAGGCATTTCTTGAGATTGAGGAAGAGGATGGAGATGAACCTTGAAGAAGAAGATCCACAAGATCGACTGAGCACTCCTTTAAGAATAAGAGTACCTCAGGAATAGAGGGCCCTTCCTTTAGTGCCAATCCTGTTGGTGCAGAATCTGGTTGATGCCAGATCATGCTAGAGTTGAGGAAGAAGAGGTCGCCACCAATGACCTACAAAACAAAGTTCCGTCAGGAGTCGAGGGTGGTGGCTCTGGTAGGGCCCTCCGATGATCAAGTCAACTCTTCTGGCCAACAGAAATGAAGTGCTCAAGAAAGAATTTAGCAGATTTTAGGAAGGAGAAGAGAGCTTGGAGAAAACATATCTGGAGCATATCTTTTTATTGACAAAGCCTGCAGTAGACTGATAGTGACAACCATAACCGTCCGGCAGTGGGCCACTCGGAGCCACGTGGAGTTTGTTATGGAGAGAGGCACTGTCTATAGCAAACTGATAGTGACAGTCGTAACCATCCGATAGTGGGTCGCTCGAAGCCACATGGAGTTTGTTTCGGAGAGAAGTGTTCATTATCGTCCGAAAGAAGTCCAACTGATGGAGAAGTCTGACCGAAGGAGAAGTCTAGGAGGAGAATGATCGATGGAGAAGTCCAAAAGGAGTCCAACTAATGGAGAAGTCCAGAAGGAGTTCGATTGATGGAGAAGCCCGGCTGAAGGAGAAGTCCGGAAGGGGTTCGACCGCTGGAGGAGTTCAGCTACTGAAGGAGTTCGAAAGGAGTTCGATCGCTGGAGGAGTTCGAGAGGGATTCGACTGCTAGAGAAGTTTGACTGCTGCAGGAGTCCAGAAGGGATTCGACCGCTGGAGGAGTTCAGAAGGGGTTCGACCACTGGAGGAGTCCGGAAGGGGTTCGACCATTGGAGGAGTTTGGCTTTTGAAGGAGTTTGGGAGGGGTTCGACTGCTGGAGCATTTTGACTGCTAAAGGAGTCCGAGAGGGGTTCGGCCGTTGAAGGAGTTCGACTGTTGAAGGAGTTCGGAAGGAGTTTGACCACTGGAGGAAGAATTCTCGATTGAAGCTCTTCCGTGACTACCAGTTACATTAGGCTAAGCATCAAACTGGACTTCGGTGGAAGTGAGATTTATCCCCAACAAACATATTTGAATGTCTTTTTTTTATTTGTATCGCATATTCATAATATACTTTAAGGACACAACCCATTAAACAAGATAAGGTGGGTATTTGATCATCTTTTCTTAGCCCACAAACCACCACCCTACATATTGCATTGACCTAAGCCTTTTAATTTAAAATCAATTAGATGTCGGTCCTTAAGGATACTCGAGCTCATTAGGATAACAAAACCCTAGAGTTGGACCAGGTTCGAATTGGTTAATTATTTGCTGTCTAAGGCAAGTGGTTCAAAGATTGTGGTTTTCAATTGATTCCATTATCTGATCTGACTAACTCAGTTGGTGTCTAAGAAAAGTAATGAGTAGAAAATATTCCACATCTTACACTTACCTAACCAAATCAGTTAGCCAATTTTGAGCTTAGAGTGCTCAAAGGTGATATTGGAACAGTTAGGAGCTCTAGGTTAATCCTAGGGTAGAGAGTCCATATTTGCTTAACTTGATTGCTATTAACACCAAATTTAAACCTAATTGAAGCACTCCTCTCTCTTTCATCTCTAAATTTAGAACTCCTTAAGACTCATCTTTAGAATCCTCTTCTTTCTTTTCCTCTCATCTTTCTATTTTTTTTAAAAAAAATTATTAAAAATTAAAAAAATTATTAGTTAATTAAAGAAAAAAATATAAAAATTAAAAAAATAAAAATAGAAACTTGGAAAAAAAATCTGGTTGATTAGTAAGAGTAGATTCAAATCCTATCCTAATCCAAGAAATTTCTAAGTCTACTATGGATCAAGAATCTCAGACTCTAATGGACCTTTGGTATCCAGTAGGCTCAACCCAACCATTCTATATTCGATTACCCCAGGCTGATACAACTAATTTTGAAATTAAACCTCAAATCATCAACAAGCTCCCTAAATTCACCGGAATTCAGAATGCATATATTTTCATTAGAGAATTTGAGGAAGTATGTGACACCATGAGAATACATCAACTTTTTGAGATGCTATTAAACTTAGGCTGATTAATTTTGTCCTTAAGAAAAATGCTAAAAAATGGCTATATAGTCTACCCAAACACTCGATCACAACATGGGATGGCTTTGTGAAAATATTCTTGAGGAAATTCTTCCCACATCACAAAACAGTCAAGTTAAGGAATGAAATTAATCAATTTTGTCAATTAGAAGGTGAGCCAGTCTGAAAATATCTAGAACATTTTAAGAACCTTTTAAGCTAGTGCCCACATCATGGGATACAAATTTTGATATTATGCCAAATTTTTTATGAAGGTTTAGAATCAAATTTTAGAATTATGCTACAATCAATGTGCTAGGGCTAATTCATGTATAAGAAAGCTAATGAGGCCTAGCAATTCTTAGAGGACCTAGTAGAAAAAAATCTACAGTAGGAGGCAACTAGGAAAATAGCAAAACCCACACCAAAAAGAGGAGGGATGTACCATGTCCAAACTTTTCCAACTAAATTTGCAAACCTAGCCCGTAGAGTTGAGGCCCTAGAATTATAGAGATCAGTCAATATAAACTAAGTGTTCGCTTTCATGTGCAATGGCTATAGCGCACCAGACCATATCATAAAGAAATGTCCCTTGCTGATGAAATAAACTGATAATAATTATGCGTAGGTGAATGCAGCCTATCAAAAACCTTGCAATGATCCATATGCATCAACTTACAATCTAGGATGGAGAAACCATCTAAACTTTTCTTGGTCACAAAATGCTAATTCGGGCAATACTAATCAACAATCCAATTTTTCTTGGCCCCAAGGATCAAATTCAAATAGACCTACTGTCAATCAATCTTACCCAAGATCCAACCAACCATTGAACAATCTAACTAATCAAAGGCTTAATTCAATAGAAAAAACCTTGGAAGACATAATGAAATCGCAAAATAATCTTACCAACCAACTTATAAATTCACACTCTCAAGCCGTTGCCTATTTAGAAATGCAGATGGGTCAGATAGCTATGACTCTTAGTGAAAGAGAAAAGGATGGATTGCCAAGTCAACCTGAGGCCAACCCTAGAATGTAAAAAAATCAAAGACCATAATAAGGAGCCCAGATTAACCAATTAAGTGCTATTCATACACTAAAATCTGGAAAACAAATAGATAATCATGTGGATACATCTGAAGCACCAGAAGAAGACATAGAAGACCCATCATTTGAACCTATATCTGAACAAGACCAGTCTGAAGAACCTAAAGAAATAGATCCTAAATCACTAGTAGAGCCCGAACCAGAATTAGTTGGACCAATACCCAAGATTGTAGCATCCTTTCCTAACAGAATTAAGTCCAATCGAAACTCTGCCCAACCAGATAAAATTTTGGAGGTCTTTAAGCAAGTAAAAGTAAATATTTCTTTGTTAGATATGATCCAACAAGTTTCATCATATGCTAAATTTCTTAAAGACTTATGCATTAGGAAGAAGACCACCAATGTACCTAAGAGAGCCTTCCTAGCAGCTAGTGTGAGTTCATACCTGTCAAACCATGTGCCGGTGAAATACAAAAATCCAGGGTCTCCCACTATTTCTTGCATCATAGGAAAAACCCTCATTAATAATGTTCTATTAGACCTTGGGGCAAGTGTCAATATACTACCTTATTCAGTTTATAAAAAGCTATAGTTGAGAGAATTAAAGCCATAGGAATGATTTTATAATTAGCAGATCGGTCCTTAAAAGTTCCAAGAGGAATAGTAGAGGATGTATTAATTAAGATTGGTGATTTCATCTACCCAGTAGACTTTGTGATTTTAGAAACTGAACCTATAATAAACCCAAATGGCCACATCCTAGTTATATTAGGTAGACCATTTCTAGCCACAGCCAATGCTCAAATCAATTGTTGAAATGATCTAATGAAGCCTTTTTTTAGTAATATGACCATAGATCTAAATATTTTTAATATGTCTGAAATAAATCAAGTAGGTGATCTCAACTTAATACAGGACAAAGTTTATGAACCCATTGACCTAAGTGATGAAAAATCTGATATGGAAGTATGGATGAATCAAAATTATAAAGAAGTCGAGGAGGTCAATGGTTTAGCCACAGTCAAGATGGAACTTAGATAAGAGCCTTCAGTTGAACCATTGTCTAGACAATCAATAGAGGAAACACCAAAGATAGAATTAAAAACACTTCTTAAACACCTAAAATATGCATACCTAGGTCCATCAAAAACCTTGCCAGTAATTATTTCAGCGGACCTAGATCCTATACAAGAGGAAGAATTCTTGATTGTTCTTAAGGAGAATAAAGAGCATTGGGATGGACCATGGCTAATTTAAAGGGTATTAGTCCCTCGATTGTTCAACATAGAATTCATTTATTAGAGGAAGCTAAGCCTAAACAAGATTCCCAAAGAAGGCTTAACCCAACCATGAAAGAGGTTGTAAAGAAAGATAAAATAAAACTCCTTGACAATGGAATAATATATATCCAATCTCAGATAGTTCATGGGTAAGTTTGGTACAAGTGGTACCCAAGAAGTCAGGAGTTACTACGGTCCAGAATAATAACAATGAATTGGTTCCAACAAGAGTTCAAATGGGATGGAGAGTCTGCATTGACTATAGAAAATTAAATACAGTTACCCGAAAGGATCATTTTTCTCTCCCCTTCATAGACCAAATGTTAGAAAGACTAGCAGAGCATGACTTTTATTGCTTTCTGGATGGATACTCGGGATATAACCAGATTCCTATAGCCCCTGAGGATCAAGAAAAGACTACCTTTATCTACCCATATGGAATCTTTGCTTACAGATTCATGCCCTTTGGGTTATGTAATGCACTAGCTACTTTTTAAAGGTGCATGGCTAGTATTTTCTCAGACATGATTGAAAGGTTTCTTGAAATTTTTATGGATGACTTCTCCATCTTTGGATCCACCTTCACTGATTGTCTTCATCATCTTAAGCTAGTCTTAGAAAGATGTAAGGAGAAGCATCTAGTTCTAAATTAGAAAAAATGCCAGTTTATGGTTAAGGAAGGCATAGTCCTTGGTCATGTAATTTCAAAATGAGGTATAAAAATAGATAAAGCTAAGGTAGATTTAATTGAAAATCTTCCATCACCCAGATTGGTAAAAGAAATTTGCTCTTTTCTTGGACAAGCCGGATTCTATAGAAAATTTATAAAAAACTTTAGCAAAGTGGCTCAACCATTAACTAACCTATTAGCTAAAGATGTCAGATTTGACTTCACACCTAAATGTCTCGAGTCCTTTGAAAGTCTAAAGAAAGAATTAACTTCGGCCCCAATTATTCATCCACCTATATGGACTCAACCTTTTGAGCTCATGTGCAATGCATCTGATCATACCATAGGGACTATTCTAGGTCAAAAGATAGATAAGCTACCTCGAGTGATCTATTATGCTAGCAGGACCTTAAATGAAGCACAGCTTAATTACTCAACCATTGAAAAGGAATTTTTAGCTGTGATATTTGCTTTAGAGAAATTTAGGTCCTACTTCGTAGATTCTCATGTAATTATCTATACTGATCACTCAGCTATTAAGCATCTTCTCTTAAAGAAAGATGCTAAGGCGTGCTTAATTAGATGGATACTACTTTTACAAGAATTCATCCTAGAAATCAGGGATAAGAAAGGTACTGAAAATACAGTGGCAGATCATTTATCTCATCTAGCAATCACACCAACTGAAGAGATACCTATTAATGAGTTCTTTCCTGATGAACAATTATTATCAATAACATCAGAACCTTAGTATGCTGACATAGTGAATTTCTTAGCCACCGGCCAAATTCCAATGCACTAGACCACTCAGGATTAGAACAAATTTTTCTCTTAAGTAAAGTATTCTATTTGGGATGATCCATATCTATTCAAATAATATTCTGACCAAATCATAAGAAGATGCATCCCAGATGAAGAAGTTAGGATCATTTTATCCTTTTACCATGATCAAGCTTGTGGTGGTCATTTCGGTGCTAAAAAGACTGCAGCTAAAGTGCTTCAATGTGGATTCTATTGGCCTAACCTATTTAGAGATGCCCATGAATACTGTAAAAGTTTTATTAGGTGCCAACAAATAGGATGAATCACAAAGAAAGATATGATGCCTATGAATCCAATTTTAATTTTTGAAATATTTGATGTATGGGGAATAGACTTCATGGGACCTTTTCCAAAATCTTTTGGGAATGAATACATCTTAGTAGCTATTGATTATGTATCCAAATGGATAGATGCAGTACCATGCAAGATCAATGATAGTAGGATTCTTATCAAATTTCTCAAAGAAAACATCCTCTCTCAATTTGGCACCCCTAGAGCTATTATTAGTGATCGTGGAACATACTTCTGTAATCGATCTTTTGCATCACTAATGAAGAAGTATAATATTAACCACAAACTAGCCACACCCTATCATTCACAAACAAGTGGGCAAGTTGAAGTTTCTAATCGACAAATCAAGCTAATTTTAGAGAAGACAATAAACATAAATACAAAAGACTGATCTTTGAAATTAATCGATGCACTTTGGGCTTACTGCACAACTTTTAAGACCAACTTAGGGATGTCTCCTTATAGGCTTATTTTCGAAAAAGCATGTTACTTGCCAATAGAATTAGAACATAAGGCAATATGGGCCATTAAACAACTAAATATGAATTTAGATGCAGCCAGTGACCTAAGAAAATTATAGATCAATGAATTTGAGGAAATTCGAAATGAAGCCTATGAAAATTCAAAAATTTATAAAGAAAGAACTAAATCTTTTCATGATCAAGTAATTAATAGAAAATCTTTTTCATCTGGATAAAAAGTTCTTCTATATAATTCTAGGCTATACTTATTTTTAGGTAAATTAAGATCTCGATGGACTAGACCATATATTGTTAAAAAGTCTTCTCACATGGGGCCATAGAAATTGAAAACCCACGTAATGGTGTTACTTTTAAAGTTAATGGACAATGACTAAAACCACTCTTGGAACTACCTACTTAATCTAATGAAGAAGCTATGGTTCTTTATGAACCTATTTACTTGGATTAATTTTTGGATAAGCCTGATAGAAGATGTTAAACTTAGTGCTTACTAGGAGGCAACCCAGGTTTTTGTATTTAATATATATATTTTTTTAGTTTAACTTTCTTTCAGGACTAAGTTGAAAGGAGAACTACAAACCCATGTTGAATGAAGAATAAATAAACCCAAACTAAGACCAGAACCATATTAAGCTAGGTGAACTCTTTTCTTGATATTTTTTTATCATTTATCACACTCTATTTTTCTTTCCTCCATTGAGGATAATAAAAATTAAGTTGGAGAGAAGGATAAATAATTTTTTTTTAAAATCCTCAAGTATGCGAATAATTAGTCTTATATACCTGATTTCATCCTGATTTAAAATTTTTTAAGCATTTTAATCGATAATTGATTAATGGTCTAGAGAATTTTTAAAATACTAAGAACCCAATTATTAAAAAAAATTTAATAAATAGATAGATCTAGAACAGCTAAATTTTTGAGTAATTCTAAAATCTTCTTTCAACCTTATTCGATAAAGAATCTACTTTATATGGATATGAGCGAAAAAAATTATTATGAAAAAATTATGAAAAAAAATTTGAAAAAAAAAGAGAAATAAAAAGCAAGTTCTAAACATTGGTCTCCCATCGAGTAATTGGGTCCTGTTGCCTAAGTAAGCAATGTTATTCACATCAAAAAGTGGGCAATGTGAAGAAACTTATTATATAGTTAGTTTTAACCTATAGCCTATTTGACTCGAGCTAGTAAGCCCGAAGGATATTCTACATCTAATGTTCTAAAGCCAACTGGTTTGAAAGTCATTGATCCAAAGCTCGCTATAAGAATTAAATAGAAAGCTTAAGGGGTTAAAACATTGCACTAACTATAAAAAAAATTTGAAAAAAAAAAACTCTAGTCCATACTAAAATTAGAGGATTTAAAGAATAAAGGTGGAAAATTGATCAAAAAAAGCTCTAAATTTTATGTTCTTCACTAAACCATTATTTGGGATAGAATTAATAATCCGATGATATATTTCTTAAATCTCTAACCAAGTATCAACTGACTTTAGGATGATCTGAAAAAACTTTTACAAGTTAGTACATATTTTTAATTTTTTTTTTTTACTCAAGGATGAGTAAAACTCAAGTTGGGGGGGTGTGATAATTACCATAATTTATAAAATAAAAGTATTAAAATAATATAATAATTAATATTTATTTTAAAAAATTAATATTTTTATTAGTGTTTTATAAAAAAGAAGCCTATCAATGCAAAGAGCTCGATTTATGGGTTCCAACGTAATAAATTTTACGCAAGTCAGAGCTAAAATGAGAAAGTTATGAAACCTAGAAGTTTAAAATAAAAGAAAAACAAAAGAAAATAAGACTGGTATATGGTGGACCGACCGATCGGTTCATGGAATAGCCGTGGACCACCTAGCTAAGCAAACATAGTGAATCAGAACATGATACGTGGTGGACCTGAACCCTTAGGAGGTTTACACTAAATCTATCATAGCATATGGGGCAGAATTGTCATATGGCCAGGAACGATGTGTGCTAGTTGGTGGCAGTCTTTGGTGCAGTCAGTTTACAAGGTCCATAAACTTCATCAAGCACTGAAGGATGGCTGTAGTTGATGCCGATCAGAATCCAATGGTGGAGATTTATTCTAACTTTGATCAAGAATCCAGGCTTCATCTGAGTGCGATCCAACGGTCTAAATTTATCCTGGCTTCAATCTAATGGTCCAGAATCAGTCAAAGTAGTTAAACGATGGATTTTTTAGGATTTTTGAGCCATTTGATCAAGATCTGATGGCCAGAACTTGTGAGGGTGTTAGAAATTGATCTGGACTTGGATTCTGACTTCGAAAATAGCTCTAAAGTTCATGTTTCCTCCTCTATTTAAGCACTCTTACTCCTAGAGAACAAGTTCTCTAAGCCAAAAAAATAGAGAAAAATAGAGTTTCTTCTCTCTTTTTCTCCCTTTTCCTTCTTATTTCTTCCTTCTTTCTTCTTCCAATTTTTAATCAAAGGAGCTCTAAAGATGCTGGGAGCGAGCAGATCGTCAACCATGCACGGCTAAGAAGCTAGATTCAGGGAGAGTAAATGAAGTCTTTTAAACATGGGTTATAATTTTTTTCTTTATCTTTTGTAATTCTTTTATGCAAGCATATTCTCATGCCTAGTTTTTAATGAATTTTTTTTTATGCATGAGATCTTGACTCTATGGCACGCTTATTAATCTAAATAAATTATATTCATTAAGATAGGTTATGATCGATAGATACAGTCCGTACTTAATTTAATAATTTATTTTAAAAAATTATTAAAAATTATATTTTAAATTTTTAAGAATTAAAGTATTAAATAATTTATGATTTCATAGAGATGGATCATAATCAAAAGATATAATTCATACTCTAAGAAAATAAATTATAATCATAACTAAATTCTTAAAAATATTAATTTTTGCATTAAAAAAATTATCACAATCCTATTAGAGATGGATTCAAAATTTTAGAATATTTTTTATTAATTTAAAAATTCTAAATAATTAAGTATTTGCTTTCTTTTTATTTTTGTAATTTACTAAACTTTCAATTACCTCTCTTTAATCTGCTTAATTAAATTTTTATTTTAAAATTAATTTATTTATTTTTAATCAAATTAAGTGTAACTTAGCCTTCAATCCTCAAGAAAATCGATATCCGATGCACCACTGTTCTAATTAATAGGTAGATCAATTTTAATTATCATTTGATGCTCTAATGACAATCGGTCAATAGACTCAAGACTCATCTATCTAAAAAAAAGCAATCTATGTAACAATCTAAGTGGATCAATCATCATTTCTATGATGAGCCATTGATCGAAAGCAATTCAAAAATTAATCACCAATGGTATATGTCTTAAATTTTCAACTTTTGAGAATATATGTCATCATCTTGTTAATTTCTTAAATAATTTATGGATACAAAAATACAATCATGAATGAAAAAATAACCCAACATTATTAATTTAATCAGTAAAAATTATAAACTATGCCCTTAGAGTGTTTACAAGTATCAACCAACTTAGTTTTTAGGGCATACATCTAATAATCTCTCATTTATACTAAAGCTAATTGGCTATAAATTTAAGTTCCATCTTCTTAAGATGAGCTTCAATCTTTTGTTGGCTTAGTAGCTTAGTCAGCAGGTCTATCATATTGTTAGTGGAGTCAACTCTCTGTACCTCAATGTACTTCTTTTTGAGATAATCGTAGATTAGTTAAAGTCATTATTCAATGTGCTTGGACTTTTGATAAGACCTTGGTTCCTTGGCAAGGGCTATGGCACTGTTGTTGTCATAATAGAGTGGAATGGCATTTGATGGTATTATATCCAACTCTATAATGAACTTTTTGAATCAAAATGCCTCCTTAGTAGTTTTCGATGTGGTGATATACTTAGCTTCCATGGTGGAGTCCGTTATGATAGGCTACTTGAAATTTTTTTAGCTCATAGCACCATTGTTGCACAAAAAAAATTGCTTGATATCAACTTTCGATCATCAATTTCAGACAAAGTCTAAATTCGTGTATCCTTGCAACCTCAGCTCTCCTTCTCTAAAAATCAAGAACATATACTTGGTCCATCTCAAGTACTTAAGGATACATTTCACAGCTATCTAGTACTCTTCATCTGAATTTGACTGATATTTGCTTGTAACATACCTTGAGCTATATCAAGTCGAGTACATAGCATGACATGTATAAGACTTCCCATAGTTGAAGCATAAGGGATCTTGCTCATGCATTTTATCTTCTCCAATATGTTGGAATACATCTTTCTAGAGAGATGAATCCCATGCCTAAAGAACAAAAATTCTCTTGGTGTTTTCCATACTGAACCTCTTCAACACCTTCTCTATATACATTTTTTGTGATAGGCCTAGCATCCTTTTACATCTATCTCTATAGACCTTTATCCTAAGATGTAGGATGCTTCTCCAAAGTCTTTCATGAAAAATTTCTTAGATAACCATATCTTGACTGAGATTAACATGAGAACATCATTCCCAATTAGAAGGATATCATCTACGTACAGTATAAGAAAAGTGATAGCACTCCCACTAGACTACTTGAACACACATGGTTCCTTCTCATTCTTGATGAAACTAAATGACTTGATCACATCACTGAAATAGATGTTCCTGGGGTTGAGCATAGGTCGAATTCGATCGGGTTGAGAGAAAAATTTTACCCAACCAAGTCCAATTGGGTTGAAGAGAATACAACCCGCTACCGAGCATTTACAATGTATAAATCATTTGAAACTGAAGTGAGCAGTTTGTAGTGGATTCGGATGAGTTGTGTCAGTTAGGGCTTCATTATTAATCCAATGTTGATTTTAAGTTCAATGTTTGACCACTTAAGCTTATTTGTGGGTTCAAATAGATTGTGTCAAGTTTGGATGAATTATATCAGATTTAAGTGGGTTATGTGTTAAGAGTGTAAGAATCGATTTGACTGTAAATAATCAATTTTTTTATAAATTCCAATCTGATTCCACTTAATTTATATCTTTTAACTAATTAAAATTGATATTCATTGGGGCGGATTAGGTAGATTTCTTCAAGTTTTGGTTATTTGCTTAGTCCTAGATGTTCCAACTTCGAGATGCTTGCTTAAGGCCATATATGGATCTTTGCAGTTTGTAGACCTTGTGATCTCCATCACTAGAAGTGAAATTCAAAGATTGCTCCATATAGATATTTTTCTCAAGATACCCATTTAAAATGATATTATTTATATTCATCTACCATATTTCATAATTGAAAACTACTGCAGCAGTAAGCAATGTTCGAATGAACTTCAGCATTGGCAAGAAAGTGTCCTGAAAGTCAATGCCTTTATGTTGACTATAACCTTTAGCCACAAGCCTTGCCTTAAATATCTCTATCTTTCCATCTAAATCTATTTTTCTCTTGTAGATGCATTTGCATCCAATAGATACTATACCTTCTAGCAGTTCTACTAAGGTCAAGACCTAGTTTGAGTATATTGAGTCAATCCCTGACCTTATTGCCTCTAACCATTTTTTAGAGTCGATGTCTGGTAGAGCCTCATTTTAGGTCTTAGGGTCATCTCTATATATCCCATTTCCAACGAGGAACATTTTCTTGACATCCTCTATGATGATACCTAAGCAGCTTTTAGGAGGATTGAAAATCCAACTAGATATACGAGGTGAAGGAGAAGCTACATGTATTAGCTTAGTTTGAACAAGTTCTATAGTTTTGAGACTTGTTGCTCTATAGAGACTTTGACTTCGAGCCTATTCTGCCTCCCACTACTTCCACCTTGGACAAACTATTTTTTTTAAAAAATAGCATGTTGGCTCATAATCATATTATAATCCTCTGGGAAGTAGAAGTAATATCCTAGAGACTCCTTAGTATATCCTATAAAATGAGCTCTCATAGACCTGATCTCTAACTTGTTTGCCTGTAGTCTTTTGACATAGACTGGACTGAAGGCTCTGCTAGATCGGTCTGATCAGATCAGATTTAAGTAGCAAAATTTTTTAAAAATTTTCTACTAATTTGATCAAATCAAAAGGTTCAAAAATTTGATTGTATACATCTAAAAATAAAAAGCAAATGGTATTCTAAATACCACCTATTGTGAATAGACGATCTATTCACTATGATGATCTAAAGCTATCCCAAGGTTCCACTTGAGCCATGCACGCGCCCGACCTTTACTAGTATCCACTCGGGTTAGATTTAGAGATCTTCTCCTTCTGGATCTGATTTCTAAAAAATTAAATCTAGATCTCCTTTGCATGCCTTTGATCTGATCATCGACAGTAATTCAATCGACACACGATCGAGAACTCCTTCAACTTCGACTTATGCAGACAGCTCCTCGATGCTTGAAGATGTTATCAGCCCAACTCTTAGGCATGGGAGAGAGGAACAAGAGGAGGGAGAGGAGGCATGGAGAGGAGGAGCAGGGCTTCACCGTGGGTTGATTGAATGGCCAAACACTTTGGCCTAGTCTCTTATTTATAGATAAAATTAGAGACCTAGAGTCCTAGGGCTTCTAAACTTTGATCGAATCAAAGTTAAGAAGTAGAAAGACTCCTCCGTAAGCCCCACACCCCATTCAGAATTTTTCTTCATTTTGTCACACAAATAAAGGCTAGGTGTGCGCCATCTTATCCAGATAAGGTGGTTTGGCGCCGGGGATTCTCTCTCCAAAGTTTGAGCAATTTCAAACTTCTATTTAACTCATTCAAATAATTTTAAACAAGCCAACTATCTCCAAAAACTCCTCATCCTTATCCTCTAATGGGCACACACCAAGAGGGAAGTGGGCATGCGCCCCTAGGGTTCTCTCTCTAGGAAGGTATCTAGAGGCGTGCACCCCTCTCCTTCTTTCTTGTGTGCATGACCAAGTCAAAACGGGGTGCTAACTCTAGACGCCCCCTTGTCCTAATTCATTTATAGAAAATTAGGACAATGCCTGATCTGATTAGGATAAGATCTAGTTAGATTAGGATAAATCTGTACAGAATTTTTGGACGAGCCAAATCCAATTTGACTAAGCCCAAACCAATCAGAAAATCCAATGCAGGAGAAAATTAGGTCTAATCGTATGCTAACATGATTTCTTTGAATCTAATTGAATCAAATCCAAATCAATCAGATTTTATGAGTCCAATTAATTACATCCAAATCCAAATCCTTATTTGTATAATCCAATAGATTCAATTCTGTATGATAATGGGACATATCACAATCTCCATCATCGATATCATTGAAACACCTTTCGATGGACCAAAACTCTTTTTGATTCATCCAATTAGAATTATCAAACATTGAGATAATTTTGATTGATCCCATAATCCATCAGTGACACCTAGCAGTATATGGTGACAATCCATCAGAACTGAATAAAAACCTCTCGATGTAGCTATCGTGTGATTAGGTTCTTCTATCATGATGTTGGGGTATCAGCTACTCTGATACCACTTATTAAGAATCTAGTACTAGTGAATTATGATAGAGAAAAAAAAATAAAATAAGAAAAGCAATCAAGTACGTGGATTAACCTAAGGGCTCACCTCTATGGGGCGTGCAATGCTCCACTATAAAAGAGAAAAATAGGAACAAGAGGAGATCACCAACTCTCAACTCATCGTACATAAATCTCTCTCAATTAGAAGCCACCCTAACAAAAGCTCTCTTAGAATCCCAAGAAGACCCTCAAGAGCTACAAGATGCTCTGCCCTCATAGCCTCCTCGTCGGATGCTATGCACTTGTTGCTTCTCTCTCTCACGAGCTACACATACTCGAAGCTCTTCCAAGCTCCTCTTGATAGCTGCTTGAGCCTCTCTACATTCCTCTCACATCACATGTGCCATCCTTAGTGCTCCACAACATCTCAACCCTTTAAATAAGATGAGAATCCTTTTCTTAGTAGTTCATAGGAGTCCTAATAGGGCTCGTTCTCCTAATATGAGTCGAACATGATCTTGATGGAGTCTTGAAATATTTTCTAACCTTCAGATCATGACTGCAACCCTTCATGGTTGTTGGATCCTATTCTCCATACGCAACTCCTATAGACCCTTTGGATTAATCACAATCCGAGTCTAAATAGAAAACCCTATCATATTCTATTTGTTTTCGTCGAGCGGCTCTATCAGGGGTCGAGCTGGCTCGACTGCATCTCACCGAACTCCTATTTTCTATCTACCTAAGAGGGCTAGCTCAGCTATGGTTCGAGCCAGCTCGATCTCAACCCGAGCTGACTCGATCTTGCATCCGAGCTAGCTCGACTGCTTGCTGATACTGATTCTCCTCTGCTGTGGATCGAATTTGAGGCATCAAATTCTAACAATCTCTACCTTGATTTGACATTCGATCTCCATCTAACTTTGAGAGCTTATGATCCATCTCGCCCCCATGCCCTGGGGCATGCCTACTATCTCATGGATGGACAAACATGGAAGTTGAGCCAGGCCGCTCGATCCCATCTCCATCATAGGCTGTGTCCACTCTAACCAAAGATCTGCTTGAGAAAGTCTCCTATGGCAATAGGAACTTCACTCTACGATGTCACCTCTCATCCTCTTGAGTCTCCATCTCATGCTCGATCCATCTCTACCTGGAGCTCCACCTCGCACTGGACTCCCTCTGGCTCCTAAAGCTCCACCTCGCACTGTGCTTCCTACTAGATAGTAATATCCTCTTATCTTCCTTTTTCTCTCTAATATCATCCAATGGCCTTGCATGACCTTCAGGATTCCATCACTAGCTACCCACCTATAGCCGTTTGAATCCAATCTGCTTAGTGAGATAAGATTCCATCTGAAATCGGATATGTATCGAACCTTTTTCAATCTCCTCATTGCACCATCATGTATCCTCCAACTGACTATCTCGATGCCTTTGATCGCATAGCTTGATCCATGTGATAGATAAATAGTGCCCTCACTACTTTCTAGAGAGTTAATCTGCTTCTTTCTGCAACAAACATGATATGTACATGCAGAATCTAAAATTTACTGCTGGAAAGAAGTAGATACCTCATCAGATATCTCCAAGACATCATCCTCTGACTCACTATAGGCCGTCACCATGTACAACTCCTTAAGCTTCGACCACAGCATCATCGAAAAAGTCTCATCAAGTACATGGATCACCATTCCATCTGCTAAGTACAAGCAGGTTGTGCTCACTGCCTGCATCTAGATTCGCTTTTAATACTTCACCTTTGTGGTGGCTGATAGCTCATCGTTTAAGAGAGTGTCGATCAATCCATGTTGGATAAGGACATCATTTACCCTTGCTTGCCACAAGAAGAAATTATCCTTTCTATCAAATCTGTTGATCTCCACTTTGATTGTGATAGTCTTCTCCATATTCTTCAATCTTTATCCACTTCTACAATCTATGCTCTGGTACTATCTGACTCTGATACCAATCTATTGGGATATCAACTACTCTGATACCACTTGTTAAGGATCTAGTAATGATGAATTACGATAGAAAGAAAGAAGAAAATAAAATAAGAAAATTAATTAAGTACATGGATCAGCCCAAGGGCACGCCTTCATGGGGCATGCAATGCTCCACTATGAAAGAGAAAAATAGTTACAAGAGGAGAACACCCACTCTCAACTCACCGTACATAAATCTCTCTCAACTAGAAGCTATTCTCACAAAATCTCTCTTAAAATCTCATGAAGAACCTTAGAAGCTACAAGATGTTCTGCCCTTATAGCCTCCTTGCCGAATGCTATACACCTATTGCTTCTCTCTTTCATGAGATGTATGTACTTGGCGCTCTGCCAAGCTCCTTTCGATGGCTGCTTGAGCCTCTCTACATGCCTCTTATGTCATACGTGCTACTTTTACTGCTCCACAGCACCTCAGCCCTTTAAATAGGATGAGAATCTCTTCCTAGTAATTCACAAGAGTCCTAACAGGACTCTTTCTCCTAATATGAGTCGAACATGACCTTGATGGAGTCTTAGAATATTTTTCAACCTTCAGATCATGACCATAACTATTTATGACCACTGAATCCTGTGGTCCAAATGCAACTCCCGTAGACCTCTTGGATTAATCATAATTTGAGTCCAAATAGAAAATCCTATCCTGTTCTATTCATTTTCATCAAGTCGGCTCTATCAGGGATCTTGCTGGCTTGACTGCATCTCGCCTAAACTCCTATTTTCTGTCTGCCTAAAAGGGCCAGCTCAGTTGTGGTTTGAGTTGGCTCGATTTCAGCCCGAGCTGACTCGACCTCATATCTAAGCTAGCTCGACAGCTTGCTGATACTGATTCTCCTCTGCTATGTATCAAATTCGAGGCATCAAATTCTAACACATATATTCCGATAGGATCTAGGTTAAGGTTGACTCATCAAACCCAATTCCTATCATATGATTGAATCATTCGATTCGAGTCCGATATGAAATCCTAATACAAACTTTTTTCTATTATTTCATACTACCATGGTCATGGGCTTTAGAATCTAATCTCATGATCATCATAGGACTACTCCTTTATCGAGGTTGACATATTCCATCTTAGTGTAATCCAATTTCTATAATAAACATGTTGTAGCCAACATACACCTCAAAATTCTAAATGGCTAGGAGATCGAGTTATGGTGTTGTCAAACTATAACACCCTCAAAGTGAACTATCGATGCACCTCAAGTCAAAGAACCAGATACACAACTACAGTATCGAGCAAGTCATTGACAAGAATATAGATTTTCTTATGACTGCTCGAAATTGATCATGCTTAGTATCCTTATTCTCAACAAGTACCTATACTCTCACTCCGATATCTCCATACCATAGATTCAAGACTCATCTATCCTAAGAAAGCAATAATATACCAATCTTTCAGATCGATCACCATCCTCATGATGATCCTACGATCAAGAGCAGTTTATGAGTTAATTATGATAACACATCTTAAATTCTCAACTCTTAAGAATATGTATTATCATAACGTTAACCTGATGGATGAATCACAAACACTTAATACATAAATATGATCAAAATAATAACCTATTTTTTTTAATAATAAGTCAAAATTATAATTATGCCCTCAGAATGTATTACAAGTATCGATCAATCTAACTTTTAGGGCATACATCTGATAAACTCCCACTTGACCTAAAGCCAATTGGCTACAAATCTAAGTTTCATCTTCTCAAGGTAGGCTTCTATCTTTTGTTGGCTTAAAGACTTCATTAGTGGGTCAACTGCATTATCTATGGTGTTGACTCTCTTTATCTTGATGTATCCTTTCTCGAGATAACCATGAATGAGGTGGAATCGCTGCTCAATGTGCTTGGACTTCTGGTGAAATCTTGGCTCCTTAGCAAGGGCTGTGACACCATTATTATTACAGTATGAGAAACAACATCAGATGGCATCACTCCTAACTCTGTAATAAACTTTTTAAACCAGAATGTCTCCTTCATAGCTTCCGAGGCAGTGATATACTCTGCTTCTATGGTAGAGTCTGCTATCACTATCTGCTTGAAACTCTTTCAGCTTACAGCACCATTATTGCACAAGAACAGACATCCTGATGTAAACTTTCGATCATCAATGTCAGGCATAAGGTCTGAGTCTATATACCCATGCACCTGAAGTTCTCCATTGCCAAAGATTAGAAACATATCCTTAGTCCTTCTTAAGTTTTTAAGGATACATTTCACAGAAGTCCAGTGCCCTTTACCTGCATTCGACTGATACCTGATTGTGACACTCATAGCATGGGTGATATCAGTTCATGTACATAGCATGGCATACATGAGGTGTTAGATATGTATGCCCTAGAAGCTAAATTGGCTGATATTTATAATACACTTCTAAGAACAAAATTATAATTTTGACTATAAATAATAAAATAGATTATTTTCTATCATAGTATGTATTTGAAAGTATCTCTGATACATCCCTTGAGTTAATGGTAATGATAGTTCATTTTTTCAAGAGTTGAAAATTTAAGATATGAATTTTTATTATTAAGTCATAAAATGCTTCCGACCGTAGAATCATCATGAGGATGGTGATTGATCTAGAAGGTTGGTGTACGATCGCTTCTTTAGGATAGATGAGTCTTGAGTCTATGGTGTAGAAATATCAGAGCGAGAGTACAAGTACTCGTTAGAGAATGAGGGCACTGAGCGTGACCACCTCGAGCAGTCATGAGGAAGTCTATCTTCTCATCGATGATTGGCTCGAAGCTGTAGCGGTGTGTCTGGTTCTTTGATCTGAGGTGCATCAATAGTTCACCTTGAGGGTGTTATAGTTCAACTATATCATAACTCGATCTCCTATCCATTCGAAATCCTAAGATGTATGTTGGCTATAGCATGTTCATTGTAGAAATTGGATTGCACTGATAGGGGATCTATCTACCTCAGTAGATAAGGAGCAGCCCTATGATGATCATGAGAATCAAGTCCATAAGCCCATGGCTATGGCAGAGTGAAATAATAGAAAGAGTTTCTATTAGGGTTTTCACATTGGATTTGAATCGAATGATTAATTCATATGATGGATATTAGGATTTGACGAGATCACCTTAACCTTAATCAGATCGGAGCTCAAGATAGAGGAACTTAATCACATAGGTAACTGCATTGAGAGATTCACTTTCAATTCTGATGGGTTGCCACCATATGCTGTTAGGTGTCACTGATGGATTTTGGGAGCAATTAAAATGATTTGGATGATCGATCATACTAGTTGTCTGAATCAAAAAAGTTTTGATCCATCGGAAGGTATTTCGATGATGTCGATGCTAGAGATCGTGACATATCCCATTACCATACAAAATTAAATCTAACTAGATCACACAAATAAGAGTTTGAATCTGGATATCATCAATTGGACTAATCCAGTTCAATTGATTTGAATAAGATTCAATTAGGTTCAAGAAAATCGTGCTAGCACATGATTGAGCCTAATATTCTCCTTTAACAATCATTAAAGCTTGTCTCGACTGAGCCAAATATGTTTGGACTTACTCAAAAATTTTTATTTGGTCTGACTAGAGCTTGTCTAGGTTAGAAAAGGATTGTCTTAATTTATGAGATAAATTTAAGACAACACCTACCATTTTTCATCATCTGCTAAATCTTGTTTTTGGACTTTGGTCAAATGTTGACCTTTGACACTTAGACATCTGCCCAAGTGTCATTCACTCATAGGAGAGAACCTTGGACCTTATCCCCCTACTAAAAAGTAGACAAGCAAGGATGCATGCCTCCCTAGGCATGCGCCCCATAAGGATAGCGCATGGAGTCCCATACAGATGGGACTCCAAGTTGCTTCATGAATTTAAATATTGTGGCGCTAAGGAGTCCTGTTTGATCAATCTTGGTGCCACCTAAGGAGGTTCATGAGGGACTCTAATATAATTGGATCAGATTATGTCATCCAACCAATTAGATTTACATCTGATTGCATAAAGAGTCATGATTGGCCGGGATGATGTGGCACCGCATAGCGCAACAGGATCTATATAAACCCTATCTGCGCCTAGAATTAAGAGCTTCTACTTTAGCCCATGCCATATAGCCCCTCTCCCTCCCTCTCCATGCCATCCTCTAATCCTCTCTCTCCTCTCCATGCCCAAGAGACTTTGGGCACGAGTTAGATGCGATCCAAGCAAGTGAAAGGTGACAAGAAAGGAAGAAGGGAACACTGCTGCAAGAGACAATAGTTGATCTTCAAAAGAGTTTTTGAAGACCTTCAAGATCAGATCTAGATCTATTTTTTGGAGGATAGATTAAGAAGGAGAAGATCTTTAGATCTTTCCTGAGTGAATATCAGTAGAGGCCAGACGCTTGCGTGGCTACATCTAGAACCTCAGGCAAGTATCAGGATCATCATAGGATAATAGGATTACCCATAACAAAAGTATAATTAAATTAAATTAAATTTTTATTTTATTTTTTATTAGATCAATAAGATTAGATCTGAAGAGTTTTAAATTTGATTAGAAACTTAAAAAAAAAATTTTGAAATATCCCTCTTGATCAAATAAGATCTGAACGAACCTGACCCGGGAAACAAGATTTTTCCTTTCAACTAGTATCAAAGCCAGATTGCAAAATTAATTAGATCTAATTTTAATTTATTTTTGATTTAATAATTAGATAATTTTAGATATCACATGAGATATGATTAGATCTAAAATAAAAAAAATTAAAAAAATTACATAATCTAGATCTAAGATGTATAAGGTGCATGACTAGACTAGGAATAAAATTATTCTATGTGTATTCTAGGATGATCATAATTTTAATTTAATTAATTATATTTTTTAGATCTATTTATTTACTATTTTTTAATATTATAAATATTATAATTAGATCTAAAAAATAAAAAATAAATTTATTTAAATTCTTCATATGAGATATGATAGATGCATGTTTAGACTAGTTATAGAATAGTTCTACAAAATTATCTAGAATAAATTTAAATTTGATATGATCAAATTTAAATCTTATTTTTTAGATATTTATGAGATAATTTAGATCTAAAAATATGCATGATATGATACATGAGATATTTGCAAAATATGTTTTTAAGTTAGATCAATTTTTATATATGTGATATATATGTAAATCTAACTTGTTTTGTAGATTTATCATATTTTTGATTAAGACGTTCTCCCTTGGCCATCCGATCATAAGAATGAAATAGGGTTTAAAAGCTCTCTCCTCTTATTCGATAGAGTGTTCTTATGATGTGTAGGGGTGCTGCATGTTCGTCCTTAATCAGAAATCAAAAACTTATTTTCTGCAAAACTCTAGATCCTGAAATCCTAGAATTTTATTTACATGTTTTGTTTATAAACCCTAAACTTAATTAGGAATTAAGATTGTGAAATATATTAGGTCTAAAATTAAGAATTTTTAGATCTAAAACATATTCATTAAATTGAGTTCGGGCTTGGGTAGCTCAATTAGGTCTAACAGTTGATCAAACCGAATCAAGAGTCGGTTAGATGAGATCAAGAGTGCTTAAATTGACTAGCCTAATAGGATTAAGTCTGAGTCAAGGTTGAGTCACATGAGTGATCGATCAAGTTAACACCTAATTAGGCTCAGTGGTTAGAGTCTGGATTGTAGGCTAACCCGATTGGTTCTGGCTCAATAATTTGGTGTCTAAGGTAAGTTTGGTAGATACGATCGATTGATTTTAATTAGGAGCTACTCGACTCGAATGCATTCTTATTGAGTTAATGGTATATCCCTTCCACCGATCTCACTTACCTGGCCATATTTGTCGGCTCAGTCTTGATCTAAGGTGGCTAATAATTCAAGCTAACCCATGCCACTAGGTTAGTCATAATGGTTATGGCTATGTCAAGTCAAGTTTAAAGAGACCTAAATCAAATCTTCCTAAGAAAAAATTAAGTCTAAGGTCTTCCACCATTATAGATATGCAAGCCCTTCTCGGGGTTGATTGTTCTTTGCTGGTCACAGTGGTTTAGTAGTACTGAAAAGATGCAACCATGTCTATTAGGCATTGGATGCTACGGGCTGGAGGATGGATTGGGCTCAATATTTTGGATACGGTGAGAGACCCAATTAGGAATCCAATCTATGCAAATGGTGGGTTTGACTTAACTAAGAAGTGGATCAATATTCCAGGCATGTTGAGGTTCATGAATTAGAGATCAAGCTTGGGTGCACCTTGATTAGAGAATCATTGGACAAGAGTTGTTCACTCATTGGCTAATCCATCACCAATAACTGTTAGGTGAGGTGATGAGTCAGTTGGTGGGACTGCATCATCCTCTAGAAATCAGTAATCATGGAGATTTTTACATCTCTACAAAGAGAGTGTAGGGATCCGAGAAAATAGTCGGAGCTAATTTCATTAAAAATCAAACTCCTAAATAAATTGGTCAAGTCTTAATTACAAAAATAAACTAAAACACTTTGGATCACTATAGAAAAAGAAAAATATCTGCATCTAACCACTAGGCCGTATCTGGACACCCATGAGATTGACTGAGACTTAATTATTAAGGTTAGCCTCAAAACTTTCAAAAATTATTTTGATTTGAGAGAGTTGACTCCATGTAATAGACCAGGATCCCCTACACCTTCCAGCTAATCGTTGATCTGAATGAAGGCAATTCTTTGACAAATTAATGGATAAAGATAATAAGAGTCAGTATAGTATTAGGTCGATGTCTGATGAGTTTTAGTGCAACATGATATATCAAGATTGTCCGCTAAAATATTGCTCTCACTTGCAAGAGTGTTTAGTGAACAGAGTTGCGCAGCCAAATATCAGTCACTAAATGACTGTTTAAGGCTAAAATAATGATGGACAGTCAGTCCAAGATATTATGTGATGATGACAAGGACTTGAAAAGAGCTTGAGAAGCTCAAGTAAAGTTAGATCAGGATTTGTAGAATGATAAATTCTTAACAATCTGTGACTGATGCTATATGGACAGTTCATCTAATGAACTACCATATGCATAACTCAGAATAACTCTGAAAGCTTATTGAATATGCTTAGTTACTGCTGAGCTTTCTTATGAAAGGTTCTAAAGGCTCAGTACTTGCATGGAATAGAACTGTCCTCCAGAAGAAAGTCACTTGAAAGAAGAAGTTATGTAAATAAGACAAAGGTGGAAGTGGAAAGAAAGGAAGGCAAGTTGAAGAAGGAATGCATCTGAAAAGGAAAAGTAATTTTATTGTAGATATTGAGGCTCACTGAAAGCAGAAACTACAACATAAGCTGGCACCCTAAGAATAAGAATGAGATAAGTCCTTCTGGAGGTATGCTCATTATTTGGAATCTTAACCTTATGCTTTCTGCTCCAGATTGATGCTTTGATCTGTAGTTCTGTATGCTCATCTTACTGCACGTTCCATTCAGGATTCTTGAGGATAGGCAGGAGGCCTGAGGGATGGTGAGATGATCCTATGCATAAAAATAGAGCAAGGATTACTGTGTGGCCGTGGAAATCTACCTCTTTGACTATATGTCTGGCTTAGATTGTGAGTTATTGGATTGTAATTTGTTGCATTGCTGGCAAGCAGAAATTTGATTTCTATTTCATGTTTAGCATTAAGAAGGCTATGTAATTAGTTTTCTTTAAGGACTTATTGATAATATTCTTTATGAAAGAAATAAAATTACAAATGTTTTCCTCATTTAACGGTCTCTATCAGTACTATTGATGTATCTTTTTTAAATTATCGAGCAAAAATGTAATGCCATAGATCAAATACCAGGGATAGTCCAAACAATAGGTATCATATGGCACCTAAGGCTAATCATTATAGCAGAAGATACATTAACAAATTGAAAAAAATTGGACTATTGAGTCCATTACTTTCGAGTCATATCAATTTGTAAAATCATGTCTTTCATGGCAAAATGACAAACATTCCTTTTGTAGGACAATGGGAAAGGCCATTGGAACCTACTTGCCCGTTAATATTACTGATTTAGTGGGTTGGCCCATTTGATGTGCCACTAGAGAGTAACTTTGGACACTTCATAACCTTTATCGATGATTTATCCGGTATGAAATATGTTGTTACTTATGAGGGACACAAGTTTGAACTTTTGGAAAAGTTCAAGGAATTCAGATTAGTGAAGTCGAACAAGCAAACTGAAAACTTATAAGATTCTTCAATCAATGAGGAGTGTGAATACCTTAGTCGAAAATTTCCTGGACTATCTCAGCAAAATGGTCTAGTCTCTCAATGGGACTCCATCTGGAATACCTCAACTCAGAAATTTCTAGATGAGGACGAATCTGTTAGATATGGTTGATCACATGATTGAGCTTCACAGACTTCTTGATTTTTTTTGGAGGAAGTCTTGTTAACTGCTATATATTTATATGAGATAGGATTTTCTCTAAAAACGTTCTCTACCCACAACGTATGAATGATGGACATGGTAAGACAACCAAGTTTGAGTCCATCTTAGAATTGGGGTTGTCCGGCCATGTCAAAAGAAACAAGTGGACAAGTAAGACTATTAGGTCTTCTTTAGAGCTTGATTTATAGAGATATCCTATAAGGAGTCATTAAGATGTATATTTCTACATCGGCAGAAGATCACAATGTAATTGTAAACGGTCCATTGCCAATCTTTCTTATAAAAAATATGTTTATTCGAAGATAGCCACATTGGAAAGTAGAGTCAAGCCGAAGAAGAAAGTCTCCACAAGAGCAAGACTAGCTGGACCCTAATGGAACCAAATCAGGTTTGAGCCAATTACAATTCACTACACTCTCTACCTCGTGATCGAAAGATTTTCTATTTCCTAAGAGGTACTTAAGGTCATATTCAGAGGAAGTAGAGAAAGATATTTCTCATAGTAATAAGGGTATGGTGTTCCAAAACCTTTGATGAGTATGTATCTAGAATACGGACTCTCCGGAGATGGTTAGAGAACAATAAAGATGAATTGACTCGATGGCACTCAAACTAAGTCTGACTTGTATGATCCACCAGAAGGTAATAGTACCTACTGGTGAAATGGATCTATTAGAGAAAAGATTGGTAATGAAAATATGGAGACATTCAAACGACGTTAGTGAGCAACAAGAATATAGTCAGCGTGAAGGTATTGATATCAGAGTACTTTTGCTTAGTAGCATGCTAAATCATCCACACTTACTTACGTGCCGAGCCCTATTTTGATTATGAAATATGGCAAATGGATGTGAAAATGGCATTCTTAAATGGATATCTTGAGGAAGATATCTATATGGAACAGCCGCTAGGTTTCACATCCAGTGATACTGATCACAAGGTTTGCAAGCTGCAAAGGTCCATATATGGACTTAAGCAAGCATCTCGGAGCTGGAACACTCGTTTCAATGATGTGATCAAAATGTTTGGTTTCATCAAAAATGAAGAGGAACCATGTGTTTTCAAAAAGGTCAGTGGGAGCGCTGTTGTCTTCCTCGTATTGTACGTGGATGACATCCTCCTTATTGGGAATGATATTCCCATGATGACGACAGTCAAAATATGGTTGTCCAAGGAATTCTCCATGAAAGACCTAGGTGAAGCATCCTTTATTCTAGGAATTAAGGTCTATAGGGATAGACCGAATAGGATGCTAGGACTTTCACAGAAGATGTACATAGAGAAAGTACTAAAGAGGTTTAGTATGGAAAACTCTAAGAGGGGATTAATACCCTTCAGACATGGTATTCATCTTTCCAAGAAGATGTGCCCTAGCACACCTGAGGAAATAGAACGCATGAGCAAGATCCCTTATGCTTCTGCAATAGGGAGCCTCATGTATGCCATGCTATGTACACGACCTGATATAGCCCATGCTGTGAGTGTCACAAGCAGATATCAGTCAAATCCAGGTGAAGAACACTGGACTTCTGTGAAATGTATCCTTAAGTACTTGAGAAGAACTAAGGATAGGATGTTGGTCTTTGGTAATGGAGAACTCCAAGTCCAGGGATACACAGACTCGGATTTCATGTCCGATATAGATGATCGAAAGTCGACATCTGGAAGTCTGTTTGTGTGCAATGGTGGTGCTGTCAGCTGGAAGAGTTCCAAGCAAACCAGTGATAGCAGATTCCACCATGGAAGCAGAATATATCGCTGCATCAGAGGCTGCGAAGGAAGCATTCTGGTACAAGAAGTTTGCTGCAGAAATTGGAGTAATGCCATCAGATGCCATTCCTCTATACTGCGACAACAATGGCGCCATAGCCCTTGCTAAGGAGCCGAGGTCTCACCAAGAAATCCAAGCATATTGAGCGGCGATACCACCTCATCCGCGATTACCTCGAGAAGGGTTACGTCGAGGTCAAGAGAGTCAACTCCACAGATAATGTGGCAGACCCACTTACAAAGCCGTTGGGCCAGCAGAAGATCGAAGCCCACCTTGAGAAGATGGGACTTAGACTTGTAGCCAATTGGCTTTAGGACAAGTGGGAGATTGTTAGATATATGTGCCCTAGAAGCCAGAATTGGCTGACACTTGTAATACACTTCTAGGGGCAAAATTATAATTTTGACTATAAATCAATAAAATGGGTTATTTTCTATCACATATGTGTATTTAGTGTCTGTGATACATCCTTTGAGTTAATGGTAATGATAATTCATATTTTCAAGAGTTGAAAATTTAAGACATGAATAATCATTATTAACTCATAAAATGCTCCCGACCATAGGATCATCACGAGGATGGTGATTGATCCGGAAGGTTGGTGTACAATCGCTTCTCTTTAGTAGATGAGTCTTGAGTCTACGGTGTGGAGACACCGGAGCGAGAGTACAGGTACTCGTTAGAGAACGAGGGCACTGAGCGTGACCACCTCGAGTAGTCATTAGGAAGTCTACCTTCTCGTCAATGACTGACTCGATGCTGCAGTAGTGTGTCTGGTTCTTTGACCTGAGGTGCATCGGCAGTTCACCTTGAGGGTGTTATAGTTTGACTACACCATTACTCGGTCTCCTAGCCATATGGAACCCTGAGGTGTATGTTGGCTATAGCATGTTCATTGTAGGAACTGGATTGCATCAAGATGGAATCTATCTACCTCGGTGGTAGAGGAGCAGCCCTATGATGATCATGAGAATCAAGTCCAGAAGCCCATGGCCATGGCAGAGTGAAATAATAGAAAGAGTTTCTATTTAGGATTTTCACATTGGACTTGAATCGAATGATTACATCATATGACAGAAACTAGGGTTTGACGAGTTCACCTTAACCCTAATCTGATCGGGGCTCAAGATAGAAGAACTTAATCACACAGGTAGCTGCACCAAGAGGTTCGCATTCAGCTCTGATGGGTTGCCACCATATACTGCTAGGTGTCACTGGTGGATTTTGGGAGCAATTAGAATGATTTAGATGATCGATCATTCTAGCTGTTCGAATCAGAAGAGTTCTGATCCATCGAAAGGAGTTTCGATGATGTCGATGATAGAGATCATGACATATCCCATTACCATACAGAACTGAACCTAACTGGGTCACACAAACAAGGGTTTGAATCTGGTGATCATCAATTGAACTGATCTAGTTCAATTGATCTGAATGAGATTCAATTAGGTTCAAGGAAATCGTGCTAGCACTCGATTGAACCTAACGTTCTTCTTTTACTATCATAAATAAGTTGTCCTGACTGAGCCAAAGGAGTTTGTGCTCAATCAGAGGCCTTCATATGGTCTGACTGGAGGTTGTCCAAGTCAGAAAAGGTTGTCTTATTTTGTAAGACATTACCTGCCATTTTTGGTCACCTGCCATTTCTTGTTCTTTGACTTTGGTCAAAAGTGTTGACTGGTCAAATGTTGACACTTTGACTACTTTGACCACATGTGTCATGCACCTATTGGAGAGCTGGTGGGGCCTTGTCCCCCTGCCTAGAACCTGGCAAGAGAAGGGGCGCACGCCAAGGTGGTGTGCGCCCAAGGAGGAGGCGCCTAGGAGTCCCTGTTGGATGGACAAGGACTCCATCTCCTTTTTGGATTCCAATAGAGAGTTCTCCTAAGAGTCCTTTTGACCAACTTTGACTGGTCTTAGGCACCCTCTAAGGAGGAATCCAGGGGACTCTATTCCCACCAATCAGATTTAGATCTGATTTCACAAAGGAGTTGTGATTGGTTGGGAAGAAGAGGAGTTGGATCACAGCAGTCTATAAATAAGACCCTGCGCCCAACCCTAAAATTGAGAGATTCAGAATGATAATTAGCCCACGCCCCAAGGCTGCCTCTCCCTCCTTCCTCCATGCCAATCCCAGTCCTTCTCCCTCTCCTCTCCACGTCCAAAAGGTGTTTTGGATTCTTGGTTGGTGCGATTCCAGATCAAGAGAAAGGCGATGAAAGCTAGAAGGCTGCACTGCTGCAAAAGGACAACTGCTGATCTTCAAAAGAGTTTTGAAGATCCTCCAGATCAGATCCAGATCTAATTTTTGGAGATGTGATGATAGAGAAGAAGAGGATCTCCTAGATCCAACCCGAGTGGATACCGGTAGAGGCCAGGCACTTGCGTGGCTAGATCCAGAACCTTCCGCTGCTTATCAGGATCATCACAGGGTAATAGGATTACCCATAATCAAGGTAAATTAAATTTGATTTAATTTATTATTTTATTTTTTTTTATTAAAATAATAAGAATTCAGATCTAAAATATCTTCAAGATCTGATTAAAAATCAAGAAAAATTTTTTGAAATATCCCTCTTGATCCAATCAGATTTGAACGAACCTAACTCAGAAAATAAGATTTTTTTCTTCATGAGGCTCCCTATTGCTGAAGCACAAGGGATCTTACTCATGCATTCTTATCTCTTTCAATGTATTGGGGCACTTCTTCTTGGAGAGATGAATTTCATGTTTGAAGGGTACATGACTCCTCTTGAAGTTCTACATGCTAAACCTCTTCAGCACCTCCTCTATATACATCTTCTGTGATAGACTTAGCATCCTTCTCGATCTATCTCTATAGATCTTGATCCCTAAAATAAAGGATGCTTCATCTAGGCCTTTCATAGAAAACTCCTTAAACAACCATACCTTGATCAAAGTCAACATGGGAGTATCATTCTCAATTGGAGGATGTCATCCATGTATAATACGAGAAAGATAATAGTGCTCCCACTGATCTTTTTGAATACACAGGGCTCCTCATTCTTAATGAAACCAAACGATTTGATCACATCATTAAAATGAGCATTCTAGCTCTGAGACACTTGCTTAAGTCCATAGATGGATCTTTGCAGCTTGTAAATCTTGTGATCACTATCACTCGAGGTGAAACCAAGTGACTATTCTATATAGATATCTTTCTCAAGATATCTATTTAGGAACACCATTTTTACATCCATTTATCATATTTTATAATCAAAATATGCTGCGATAGCAAATAGTATACGGATGGATTTTAGCATGGCCAATGGTGAGGTGTCCTGATAGTCAATGCCTTCATATTGACTATATCCTTTCACTACTAACCTAGCTTTGAATGTCTCTACATTCTCATCTGCACCAATCTCTCTCTTGAAGATCCATTTACATCAAATAGGTACAATATCTTCTGATGGATCAACCAAGATCCAGACTTGGTTCGAGCACATTGAGTCAATTTCAAACTTCATTGCCTCTTGCCATTTCTTAGAGTCGATATCCGATATCGTCTCGTCATAGGTTTTGGGGTCATCGCCATGAATCCTATTTTTTATAAAAAATATTTCTTCTACATTCTCTAAAATAACACCTAAGTATCTCTCAGGAGGATGGAAAATCCTACTTGACCTACGAGGTGCAGGAGGTAGTATGTGGATTGGCTCAGACTGATCGGTTCCTCAGGTTTCTTGGCTCATTGCTTTTTCAAGATTTTTTTCTCGAGCCTGATCTATCTTCCTATGCCACCATCTTGAATAAACTATTTCTCAAGAAAGATTGCATGTCGACTCATAATCACATTATGGTCCTCAGAAAGATAGAAATAATATCCTAATGACTCTTTAGGATATCCAATGAATCGATCTCTAAGGGATTTAGATTCTAACTTATCCACCTACTATCTCTTGACATGGGCCAAACAATCCTAAATCTTGAGATGACTTAGACTCGGTTTCTTACCATGCCACATCTCATATGGTATGGTAGGAATAGTTTTAGAAGGAACCCTATTCAGCACATGAATAGCTATCATAAGACTATGTCCCCAAAGAAACTCGACAAAGTCTATGAGGCTCATCATGGAATGGACCATACCTAATAGGATCTGATTTCTCCATTCTGAAACTCCATTGAATTGAAGTGTTCCAGGTGGAGTCCACTGTGAGATTATGCCATACTCCTTGAGATAGCCCAAAAATTTTATTCTAAGATATTCGCCTCCTCAATCTGATCAAAAAATCTTAATAGGCTTTTCTATCTATTTGTCCACTTCATGTCTAAATTTTTTGAATTTTTTAAAGGCCTCAGACTTGTGATGCATTAGGTATATATCCATACTAAGAAAAATCATTAGTAAAGATAATGAAGTAGATAAAACCACCTCTGGCCAACACATTAAGTGGGCCGCAAACATCTATATGCATTAGAGCAAGTAACTCTATGGTCCTTTCCTTATATTCTACAAAGGACAGCTTGATCATTTTGCCTTGAAGGCATGACTCACAAATCAAATATGACACGAAAGTCAATGGACTCATTAGTCCAATTTTTTCTAATTTGTTAATCATGTCTTCTGCTATATGACCTAGCCTAAGATACCATAGGTACTTTTCATTTATACTATCTCTAGGTCATTTAGATCCTATGGCATTCATATTTTGCTCGACATAATTAATAGGTACATCAACATGTAATTAATAGAGATCGTTAATTAAGAAACCACTTTCAATTTTATTTCTTTCATAAAGAATAATGTAGTGGTCTTTATTGAAACTAATTACATATCCATCATGTGCTAAACAAAAGATGAAAACTAGATTCCTGCTCGCAGCAGGTACATAAAAATAGTCTCTAAGTACTAAGATGCTTTCTGACGATAATCATAGAGGGTATGTTTTCATGGCCACAGCAACACCTTTACTCTATTTGTGATGTGTAGGATCATCTCGCCATCCCTCAACCTCCTGCTATCCTAAAGATCTTGTAAAGAAGTGCATAGATGAGCACTAGATCCAAAGTCAAGCACCCAACTGGATATAGAAGAAACCATTAGGTTCATCTTAATGACAAGCATATATACCATCAAAAGTTCTTCCTTTCCTCTTATTCTTCAAGCTTGCTAGGTAAATAGGAAAGTTCCACTTCCAATGGCTGTCAGAGTTGCAGTGGAAACACTTTTCTTTCTCTACGACCTTCTTCTTCAACTCTCTCTTCTTCTCCTTCTTTTCCTTCATTTTATGCTTCTTCGCAGACTTCTTCTTCTTCCCAGAGGATTTTTTCTTGAAAGAAGTTTGCTTCATAGCAAGAATAGAGCCTCTTGAACTCTTCAAGGATCCTTCAGTAGTCACCAGCATGCATGTCATTAACTCAGCTAAGGTGCACTGGATCTTATTCATATGGAAGTTTACTATAAACTGGCCATATGAATTAGTCAAAGACTACAGAAACAGATCAATTTACAAATCTTTGTCCATTGATATGCCGAGCTTCTCAAGCTCCTCTAAGTCCTTGATCATCGATAAGCAATGATCATGGATTGACTGTCCATCACACATCTATGCCTTGAAGAGTCTCTTAAATACTTCGCAGTATGCCGCGTGACTTTGCTCACCATACAATTCTTATAGGTGAGCGAGTATCTACTAGCAGTCTTCATGCCTTCATGCCTTCATGTTGGCAGTACAACTCATTAGACATTAATACCAACATGCAGCACCTGATCTTATTGTCATCATCTAGCCACTTCTCATGAGATGCCCTTTGATCAATGGTCGGATGAGCTAAAAGAGGAAAAAGATCCTAGTTTAGGACATAGGTCAGCATTTCAAAACTCAAAATAATTTTTAAGTTCTAGAGCCAATCCTTAAAATTAGGTTTGGTTAGATGGTTGGTCTCTAGAATCCTGGCTAGGAGGTTTGAAGCAGACATTTTCCTATAGAGAGTCAAAGTTTCTAATTAGATTTATATTTAACTTAATCAATTTATTTTAATAATTTTATTTTTAACATAAATTTGGGATTCCATTATTGTCTCATATCCCTACACTCTCTTGGAAGAGATGCAAAAATCTTCCTGGTTAAAGATTCTTAGTGGATGGTGTGGTCCCACCAATTGGCTTACTACCTTACCTAATAGTTTTTAGTAATGAGTTAGCCAATGAGTGGACAACTCTTATCCAATAAACATGTTACACCCAACTCTGGTCTCTAATTCATGAAGCTAACTATACCTGAAATATTGCTCCACTCCTTAGTTAAGTCAAACCTACCATTTGCATGAAATAGATTCGTGATTGGGATCCTCACTGTATTCAAAATATTAAGCTCAATCTTTCCTCCAATCTGTAGCATCCCATGCTTAATAGCTGTGGTTGCATCTTTCTGGTGCAACTGAATCATTGTATCTAGTTGAGAATAATCAACCTCGGAAAGGGCCCGCACAACTATAATGGTGGAAGACCGCTAGACATAATATTTTCTTAAAAAGATTTTAATTTGGATCTCTTGATATTAACTAGTTATAATGATTATGACTAATCTAGTGGCATGGGTTAGCTTGAATCATTGGCAACCTCATTACAAAATTTGATCAATCCAATTGGCCAGGTAAGTGAGATCGGTAGAAGAGATATGCCATTGTTGCCCAGAGGTAGCAACCCAAGAGGGGGGGGGGGGGTGAATTGGGTTCTTATAAAAGCTTTGGCCAAATTTAACTCTAAGCAATTATGTGCTTTGATTTTAATCTAAGTAGTGAGAATGAGATATATATAATATGAGTAGCGGAATTAAGATAACAAAATCAAACTATGAAAGCAAAGTGGGGGTGGGGTGAATTGGGTTCTTATAAAAGCTTTGGCCAAATTTAACTCTAAGCAATTATGTGCTTTGATTTTAATCTAAGTGGTGAGAATGAGATATATATAATATGAGTAGCGGAATTAAGATAACAAAATCAAACTATGAAAGTAAAGTAAGAATTATAAGCATGCAAAGTATATAGAGAGATAGAAGAAAAAGCACAATACAAACACACAAAGATTTATAGTGGTTCGGAGCAATCCGCTCCTACGTCCACTCCCTAAGCTTTTCTTGGGAATTTTACTATAATCTATCCTTGATTATAGTATGTTTGTTTTCTCAGGCTCACAAACAAACCTAGTTGATTTTCACAGGAGCACCAACCAAAATCTAACACCGTTAGTTTTTTGGGTTCACTAACAACCCAGTTGATTTTTCAGGATCACCAATCAAAATCTACAATGTCTAATTCTGGGCTTTGATGGGCCTAAACCCCAAGTTTCTTTCCCCCAAAGAAACATATAAAGAAATCAAAAAATACAAGCAAAGTTTCAGCATAATATAAAAAATAGAGTATTAGCTCTTTTAAATCCTAAAGAATAAGCCAAAAATGTGCTTGATTGAAGCTTGGCTTTTCTTCAAATTATGCTTGAGAGGATGTAGAAGATGTTGGAGAAGATTATTTTGAAGGCTCACTGAAATCTGTGCACAACACTCCTCTCTTTTCCCTTTTCTTTGGATATTCAATGTTCCTCACAAAATCTAAAAGATTATCTCTCTAAATCCCTTAATCTCTTTCTTCTATTTTTTTTAATTGATTCTCCATCTTTAAATACCTTTAGAGAAGGTTGGAGTGAGAGTTCTTAGCTGTTGGAAGCTCTGAAATAGCCATTGGGGTCAAAAAATAGTCGCTGGAGAACTATCCATTGAAGGCTGTCCGTGCAGGTCGAGACCTCTCGCTAGATTTTGAGACCTCTCGATTTTTCATGAAATGTCTCACCAGAACAGTGAGACCTCTCAAGAAATCTGCAAGACCTCTCGCTCTCAGAGCATAAGAATGAAGTTTCCATCTTCTGAGAACGAGACGTCTCGAGTTCAACTCGAGACCTCTCGAGACTATGCCAGAATACTGTTTCATTATACTAGACCACTCGAGAGCTCTCAAAAAAAATTGAGATGTCTCGAAAAATTTTGACTTCATTTTTCTTCAATGTTTGATCTTCCAAACTTGAGTTTCTTGGCCCCAAACACTTTTAAACATAATTGCTTCCTTCAATTTTAATTTCTCTTCTTTCAATCATACTTTCTTCATACCAAGCCATCCAAATATATGTGAATTTGCTCTTTTAAGTATTTTGGCATGGCATCTTGAGAGGATTTATTCTTGAGATAAATTCTTCATTTTGGATGCTTGAAAAATCCTACACATATTCTTGAAACACATGATTAGATACATAATATACTCAATATTTTGGAATCATCATAATTAATCTCAAGATCAACAATCTCCCCCTTTTTGATGATGATAAAATCTTGAGTATATGCACAATGAAAGCAAATAATGTATTTCTATGCATTTTGCTAAAGAGTATCATGAAGTATAGATTAAACACATGAATGAGTACCTCATGAGTGTTCCCAATTATTCTTTTGGTTCATTGCACATATTTCATATACTCATATAAAAAAATGTTTCAATTCATATCAATGAGTATTAAGTTTTCATTTCAAGCATCAATACAAGTCATTGAGTTTCTTCAAGCATATACTCAACATTTCTCTCCCCATTTTTGACAGCATCAAAAAGCTCATGGAAAAGAAATAAGAAATAATCATCAAAATCAATAATATGATTGTATCAAAGTAAGAATTGCATTAAGTTCAAAAAATTAATTTATATGAGTCATCAAAATCAACATCAAAGCATTAAATTGAGAGATGTATTAAATTCATGAAATCAATTTAAATGAATCATCTTCCTTTTGAAAATTTATCATTTGACTCAAAATAAGTTTCAAATATTTATTTTAATTTTAAAAATTATCTTGAATTTAAATATTATATGCTTTCCCTCTTTTTGAATGAATATGATCTTTATTCAGATTTTTAAATATGCACTTTTAAATTTTAAGAGGAATAGAGCTTTTCAAAATATTTAAATATAAAATCAAACATAATATATACTTTAATATTCTAACTTTTTTTTCTTAAAAAATTTTGGTCAATTAGATTTGGAAAAGATATATATCAGGAAGGTGTCGAGCAAAGTAAAATAAACAGTATCAAAGCATAAGATAGTCATATATTTAAATTCATTGCTTTGAGTAAAATATTATTTCAGAATAAATGATTCATAAGAATTTTGCAATGCACATGAGAAATCTCCCCCTCAAATTTAAATTTTCAGATATGGACTTTTTTTAAGATTTATTCCTTGGAGTAAGAATATGTTTTTCAAATTAGTCAAAATTTTCAATCAAATCAAGTTAGAAAATATCTCTCCTCCATGTTTTTCATACTTATAGCAAGATTAACTTTACTTTTCAACTTTCTTTCCCCATCTTATATTTTCAAATCAAAGCAAATTCAACATGAATTTAACCACTAAATTTAGATTTTTCAAATTTAAAATATATTTTTCAATTTTCAAAGGTCTTTTTTCAATTAAATGATTATTTTTTCTTTAATATTTTCTCTCCCTTACTTTAACAAACAAAGTCATTTCTTTGAAAGATTTTCTTGATACCAATTTAAACTAAGTTTTAGATCAAATCATGATTTTCTTGGTTCAATACCATTTAAAGATTAATTTGCAAATTCAGCTTGATACCAATAATTTTAGTTTTGAATTAAATCAAGATGAATTGATTCAAATTAAATAATTTAAGAATTTAGAATGATAAATCAATTTGAATTGATATCAGCAAATTACTTAAGGCAAATCATAAAAAAATTTTTAGTCATTCTTCCAAAAAATCATCTCTTCCTTTTCTTAAAAAATATCAAGCAATTAGAGGTTCAAAAAAGGTATGTATTTTTGAATTTATTTTAAATGATATCATATCAAACATATAGCTGTGCAAAATTAGATTTAAAATAAAGATATTTTCTCTTTTTGTAGATAAATTTAATCAAATACTGTATAAAATCATATTAAAACTGAAACTTTGAAGATAAAGACATTTTGTTTTTCTCTTTTTATCAAAAGATCAATTTAAATAAATCAATCAGATACATGGCAATAGTAAGTTGATATAATTTAAATTAATTTGATATCTTGTATAAATTGAAATAATTAAAACTAAATTTCTCTATGACTAGTTTTTCTTTTAGTTTAGCAATTTAAAATATTCATATCCAATAATAATCTTTTAATTTAAATTCATTAATTATAAAATTGATATGGAAAAGACTTAAAATATTATGCTAAATTTTAAAATAAACCATTTCATCCATAGCATGATATATAGATGAGAGCGTACTAATCTTTAAAATCAAACATTCAAATTATTGCAAACATCAAAATAAATCATACTTATCAAAATATGAAAGGAGTTATCATATGCATTCATATTAACAAATCATTAAGGTTAATACATCTAACTTTCAATTCATAGAGTATGATCATTCTAAGCAATGATAAATCATCAAAATCAATCAAACATGCTTAATAATTATATGCTAATTAATAATTAAAATATATTTAGGAAATAAAGATGGCATGGTGTGAGAATAGTTTAGATTTTACCGAATAGCATCATCCATCAATTTTTATTTTCAAGGCATCCATAAAAATTTTCTTCTTTTAGCTTCATTGGATCCTTGGTATACCTGCAAAATTACTTCATAATTTTTGGTACCCAAGTTTTCTTGTGTCCTATAGGAGTTAGTATTTAAGATTCTTTTTGGAACCCAAATTTGTCTTATCAAGGTTTGACCAATTCTTTTAAAATTACATTCAAAAATTTTATGGTCAAGTTATATTGCATTTAAAGCATTTAATTGAATGATTTTCAGTTGAAGCTCTTATGAACATACTCCTGGCTTTTTGCTATTTTCTTAAAATATTAAGATCAGTTTCTATTTTATTGAAAATAGCCCCATTAACTTTTACCATAGATTGGGGATTTTGAAAACTAATGATAAATTTTTTAGCAATAAACTTCAAAATTTCAATCTCTCTTCTCAATTTTTTATTTTCTCCCAAGAGCTCTTTCTTTTTATTTAAAAGATTTTTCTTTTCTTTTAGGAAGGATATTAAGGTATCATTATCCTTTTTAAGCTCCATGTTTTCTTTAACTAAAGAATTTTTAGATTTGATCCATTCTTCTTTTCCTTTAGTCAAAGTATTCTTTTCTTTCATGATATCTTCTTTTCCATTTAATAACTTATTCTTTTCATTAGCTAAAAAAAGATTAGATTTTTTGATTTTTTTATTTTTCAGTCTTAATTTTTTGAATTCATCCATTAAATCATTGAAGGTTTTAAACAATTCCTCAAATGTAAACTCGAAGGAGTTTCAGAATTTACCTCATCCTTAATGGCCATGAGGCAAAGATTTTTCACTTTCTTTTCCTCATTCGAGCTTGAAGTATCACTATCATTCCAAATTCCTAAGATAGCTCTTTTGTTGGTCTTTTTGGGATACTTTTTGAGTAGAGGGCAATCCGGCTTATAATGTCCCCTTTTGTTGCAATTATAGCACGTGACACTTTTCTTTCTTTTTCTTCTTTCTTTTTCATACTTCTCTTTCGGAGGAACTTCTTGAATTTGCTTGTGAGTAGCTCCATATCCTCATCATCATCTTCACTCTCTTCTTTCATTTTCTTCTTCTTCCGACTAATCATTTTCTTTATGTTGCACAATAGATTTGAAGGCGATGGTCTTCATCTTTCTTGGCACTTCCTCTTCCTTCTTTCAAGCCAAGGATTTACTCATGAGTCATGAGTGAACCCATCAATTCTTCTAGTAACAGCTTGGTGAAATCATTCGCTTCTTGTATGGCTGTCACCTTTGCTTCCCATTCCTTAATTGGCAATGACCATTAAAACCTTCTTCAAGTTCATAGTTCTTCTTTTGCCATCCATTCACGGAGCACATAAGGCATAGGTTGGGGTGAGCTTCTTTTTCATTTTAAATATTTCATATTTGGGAATAAGCAAGTTGATTCTTGGACTATTTGAATTGCTTCTCTCATAAATTCTTTTCAATCTTTCTCCCATACATGTTTTGTTGAAATACATGAAGAAATTGCATTAAATACATTTAACTCTAAGGAACAATAAAATATATTCATGGCCTTAGCATTTAAGTTGAATGCCATTTCTTTCTAATTCATGCAATCTTTCTAATTTGGGAATGACACACCATTAATTTTTGGGGATGTGTGAGCTCAGTTTTGATTCCCCATAATCATAGTCTAATGGCTTGTATAAAAATGCATTTTGTTTTTCCAATAGACTATAATATGAGCCATTAAAAAGTGGAAGGTCTTTTTACAGAATATCCTTCAATAAAAAAAGACTCCATTTGGATTGCCATAATCTTTAGCTCTAGACGGTTAGGTCAATAATCAATAACAGAGCACCTGCTTTGATACCAATTGTTGCCCAGAGGTAGCAACCCAAGAGGGGGGTGAATTGGGTTCTTATAAAAGCTTTAGCTAAATTTAACTCTAAGCAATTATGTGCTTTGATTTTAATCTAAGTGGTGAGGATGAGATGTATATAATATGAGCAAGCAGAATTAAGATAACAAAATCAAACTATGAAAGTAAAGTAAGAATTATAAGCATGCAAAGTATATAGAGAGATAGAAGAAAAAAGCACAACACAAATACACAAAGATTTATAGTGGTTCGGAGCAATCCGCTCCTACGTCCACTCTTTAAGCTTTTCTTGAAAATTCTACTATAATCTACCCTTAATTATAGTATGTTTGTTTTTTCAGGCTCACAAACAAACCTAGTTGATTTTCACAAACAAACCTAACTAAAATCAAAACCTAACACCGTTAGTTTTTTGGATTTCACTAACAATCCAGTTGATTTTTTCGGGATCACAAACCTAAAACCTATAATATCCAATTTCTGGGCTTGGATGGGCCTAAACCCCAAGTTTCTTTTTCCCAAAGAAACTTGTAAAGAAATCAAAAAATACAAGTAAAGTTTCAGCACAATATAAAAAATAGAGTATAAGCTCTTTTAAATCCTAAAGAACAAGCCGATAATGTGCTCGATTGAAGCTTGGCTTTTCTTCAAATTATGCTTGAGAGGATGTGGAAGATGTTGGAGAAGATTGCTTTGAAGGCTCACTGAAATCTATGTGCACAACACTCCTCTCTTTTTTCTTTTCTTTGGATATTCAATGTTCCTCACAAAATTCTGAAAGATTCTCTCTCTAAATTCCTTAATCTCTTTCTTCTATTTTTAATTGATTCTCCACCTTTAAATACCTTTAGAGAAGGTTGGAGTAAGAGTTCTAGCCATTGGAAGCTCTGAAATAGTCATTAGGATCAAAAAATAGCCTATTCAAAAACTATCCGTTGAAGGCTGTCACGTGCAGATCGAGACCTCTCGATTTTTTCACGAGACCTCTCATCAGATTTTGAGACCTCTCAGATCTCTCATCAAATTTATGAGACCTTGTCAATTTTTCATAAGATATCTCGCTAGAAGACGAGATCTCTCAAAGAAATCTATGAGACCTCTCACTCTTCAAGAGCATAAAAATGAAGTTTCTATCTTCTGAGAATGAGACATCTCGAGTTCAACTCGAGACCTCTTGAGACTGTGCCAGAATACTGTTTCATTATGCCAGACTACTCAAGAGCTCTCGAAAAAAATCCGAGATGTCTCAAAAAATCCTGACTTCATTTTTCTTTAATGTTTGACCTTCCAAACTTGAGTTTTTTGGCCCCAAATACTTTTAAACATAATTGCTTCCTTCAATTTTAATTTCTCTTCTTTCAATCATACTTTCTTCATACCTAGCCATCCAAATATGTATGAATTTGCTCTTTTAAATATTTTGGCATGGCATCTTGAGAGGATTTATTGTTGAGATAAATTTTTTATTTTGGATACTTGAAAAATTCTACACACATTCTTGAAATACATGATTAGATACATAATATACTCAATATTTTGAAATCATCAAAATCAATCTCAGGGTCAATAGCCATTAACTCAGCCTTAAATGAATCATGGACAAATATAAACCACCAGTCATATCTGCCAAACTTATTTTAGACACCAAATTATCAATCCAGAACTGATCGAGTTTGCCTACAATCTAGGCTCGAACCATAAAGCCATATTAGATCTTGAATTGATCAATCACATGTAGCTGTAAATCGATCTTGACCAAACTTACAACTATTGGGTTGGTCAACTAAGCACTCCCGATCCCACCTAACCAACTCTTGATTCGATTTGATCAACCACTCAAGCTAGACATAATCAAGCTACCCACATCCCAAACCCATGTTTTATAAACATGTCTTAGATCTTAAATTCTTAATTTTTAGATCTAATGGGTTTTATAACTTAATTCTTAATTAAGTGTAACAGGATTAAAAATAACAAAATATGAAAATAGATCCTAGGATTTTTGGATCTAGGGTTTAGCAGAAAGTAAGTTTTGATTTTTCTAATTGAGGATAGACACGTAGCATCCCTACATGCTATAAGAGCATCCTATCGAATGAAAAGTGGGGATCTTTAAACCCTTCTTGCTCTTATGACCGGATGGCTAAGAGGAATGCCTCAATCAAAAAATAATTTACTACTACTAGAATTAGATCTACAACATATATCACATATATAAATTTAGATCTATTATAAATATGATTTGCATACATCTCATGTATCATTTCAAATTACATCTCATGTAATAAAAAACAAAAATTATTTTGATCCCATCAAAAATTAGATTCAGATCTAAAATAATCTAGATCTAGAATCTAGAACCTATCTCTGATACTAGTTAAAGGTTCTACTAGATCGGTCTAATTGGATTAGATTTAAGCAGTAGAATTTTTTAAAAATTTTCTACTAATATGATCAGATCATAAGGTTCTCAAATCTGATTGTATACATTTAAAAATAACAAGCAAATAGAATTCTAAATACCACCTATTATGAATAGACGATCTATTCACTACGATGATCTAAAGCTGTCCTGAGGTTCGACTTGAGCCACGCATATGCCTGACCTCTACCAGTATTCACTTGGATCAGATCTAGAGGTCTTCTCCTTTCGGATCTAATTTTTTAAAAATTAGATCTAGATCTTCTTCACATGCCTTCGATCTAATCTCTGACAATAGTCCGATTCACACATGAATGGAAACTCCTTCGACTTCGACTTAAGCGGATAGCACCTCGATGCTCAAAGATGCGATTAGCCCAACTCTTGAGTGTGGGAGAGAGGAACAAGAGGAGGGAGAGGAGGCATGGAGAAGAGGACTAGGCTTCGCCATGGGTTGATTGAATGGCCAAATACTTTGGCCTAGACTCCTATTTATAGACAAAACTGGAGACCTAGAGTCTTAGGACTTCTGGACTTTGATCAGATCAAAGTTAAGAAGCAAAAGGACTCCTCACTAAGCTTCATACCCCATTTAGAACTTTTCTTCATTTTGTCACACAAAATAAAGGCTAGGCATGTGCCACCTTATCTAGATAAGGTGGTTTTGTGCTAAGGATTCTATCTCCAAAGTTTGAACTATTTCAAACTCCTATTTGACTTATTTAAATAATTTTAAACAAGCCAACCACCTCCAAAAACTCCTCACCCTTATCAGCTAGTGGGAGCACACTAAGAGAGAAGTGGGCATGCATCCTTGGGATTCTCTCTCTAGGAAGGTACCTGGGGGCACATGCCCTTAGAGAATTTCTAGGGGGCGTGCACCCCTCTCCTTGTTTCTTGTGTGCATGACCAAGTCAAAAGAGGGCACCAACTCTTGGCGCCCCCTTATCCTAATTCTTCCATGGAAAATCAGGAAAAGGCCTGATTTAACTAGGACAAAGTCTAGTTAAATTAGGATAAACTCATACAAGATTTCTAGGCAAGCCAAATCCAATTGACTAAGTCCAAACTAATCAGAAAATCTAATACAGAAGAAAGTTAGGTCTAATCATGTGCTAGCATGATTTTCTTGAACCTAATTGGATCAAATCTAAATCAATCACCATGAGTCCAATTAATGACATCTAGACCCAAACCTTTATTTGTATGACCCAATAAGTTTAATTCTATTTTGTAATGGAACATGATGCGATCTTCATCATCAATATTATTGAAATACCTTTTAATGGACAAAAACTCTTTTTGATTCATCTAATTAGAATTATCGATCATCAAGATAGTTTTAATTGGTTCCATAATCTATTAGTGATACCTAGCAGTATATGATGACAATCCATTAGAACTGAATAAGAACCTCTCGATGCAGCTATCGTGTGATTGGGTTCTTCTATCATGAGTCCTGATAGGATGTAAGTTAAGATTATGTTGTGAATTATTTTCGGACCTATGAAAATTCTTGTATCTTCTACCAACTTTGAGGAAGCAAGTTGGAGACAATGTCAAGAAAGATAAAGATCAGATGATAAGAAGATGAGATGATGACAGAGCAAGAAAGAGAGAAAGCTACGATTTTAGGAAGAAAAGGGATTCAATTTATTCTCTTATCCGTAATCTACATATACAAGTATATATATAGACACCCTGAGTCAACATGACTCGATCCTAAAAAACTCTCCTCGGCTAATCCATATATGAAAACACTCACTCAAGCTCATGTAAACCCATGTCTTGCATGCTGTCATCTCCTGGACTAAAGATCTAGCCCAATACATGAATTAGCCACCTTAAGACCTCTCATACTAGGCCTTAAGACCCCTTGGATTAGACTCAATCCAAGATCAAATAGAAAATCCATCCAGATCTGTTCACCACCATCGAGCTGACTCGATCAAAAGCCAAGCTGACTCGACTGCATCTTCTCAAACCATGTCTTCTATCTGCCTGAGACAGTTGGCTCGGCTGTGTATCCGAGCCCGCCCGACTATGTGCCAGCCTCTTTATCTTTGCTGATACATCTTCGGCCAATCCTAGCCTTCAGGAGCCACCACCTTGACTCCTTCACGATCTTCCAAGACTTGGGAGCACCACACTTGCCCTTTCAATCTCCACCTTGGTGCCCTAAGGCTTGAGGCAAGTCTATCCTATCCATCAGACACATCGATTTCATATATTTATGAAAGCTATTCTGAGGAAGAATTTTTGTTAGTGCATCCACTGGATTCTCCTTGGTGTGAACTTTTACCAGCTTTACTTCACCTTGTTCTATAAGCTCTCTGATCCGATGGTACCTCATGTCGATGTGTTTTATCTTTGCATGGTAGATAGAGTTCTGAGCAAGTAACAGTGCACTTTGGCTATTGCAGTGCATCCTTATAGTCTCCTGCATGAGACCCATCTCCAATGCCAATCCTTTCAACCATAGAGCCTCCTTTGCTACCTCTGTAACACCTATGTATTCTGCCTCAGTTTTAGATAAGGCCGTGATGGATTGCAAGCATGATCTCCACGAGTTTGGACCTCCAAATAAGCTAAATATAAAGCCTATCATTGACCATCAAGTATCCATATCTCCATCAAAATCTACATCCATAAATTCATTTATCTACCTCTAAGCTTTCTTGGACACATCGAAGAGTTCCTCAGCTCCATCTTGCTTTCCATAGTAGATGCCAACTCCAATAGTACCCACCAAGTATCTGAAGATCCACTTCAGTGCTCGCTAGTGCTCCTTACCAAGTCGTGCTATTCTCCTACTGACCTGGCTCACTGCATGGGTGATATCTGATCTACAACACACCATGGCATATATTAAGCTTCCTACACCAGAGGCATACGGTGTTCTCTCCATCTCCTGAGCCTCCACCATAATCTATGGTGACATCATCTTTGAGAGTCTGAAGTGTCTGGCAAGTGGCAGCTCTATCGGTTTTGCTTCCTTCATCCCAAACCTCTCCAAGACCTTTCAGATGTAGCCTCTCTAAGATAAATGCAGCATCCTCTTAGCTCAATCTCCAAAGATTTCCATGCCTAAGATCTTCCTTGCAGGCCCCAAATCCTTCATCTCAAACTCCTGAGACAAGGCTGCCTTTAGTTCCTGCATAACCTTCCTACTCTTGCATGCTATAAGTGTGTCATTCACATACAAGAGTAGAAACACCCTAGACTCATCCTCCAAAGATTTGACATACACGCAAGAGTCATACTCATACCTGAAAAGTCCAATGCTCCTCACATATGAGTCAAATCGCTTGTACCATTGCCTTGGTGATTGCTTCAACCTGTACAATAATTTCTATAGCAAACATACCTTTTCTTCTGCTCTTGGCTCTTAAAATCCTAGTGGCTATTCCATATAAATGCTCTCCTCCAAATGTCTATGGAGGAATGCCGTCTTGACATCCATCTACTCCAGCTCCAAGTTCTAAGCTGCCACAATGCTCAACAACATTCTGATGGAAGTATGCCAGACGACAGGAGAAAATACTTTGCTAAAATCGATGCCTTTCTTCTGAGAGTATCCCTTGGCCACTAACCACACCTTATACCTGACACCTTCCTGCTCTGAAGGCTCCTCTTTGTGTTGGTAAACCCACTTGCAACCAATGGATTTCGTTTTCTTGTGGCAACTACACCAAACACCATGTCTCATTCTTGTGGAGAGCCTGCATCTCTTTGGACATTGCTTGGGCCTACCTTTCTCTATCCTAGCTATCCATAGCCTCCTCATAGGTGTATGGGTCCTTGTTTGCTATCATCAGAGTGTATGATAGTGTATCTTCGAAGCCATATTGTTCCAATTGCCTGATATTCCTTTTGGGCTTGTGCAACGCAACCCCAATATCCATTCTAGGTCCAGCTTACTCCTGCTGGGTCTCCTTGCTTCGATTACCTATCCGAGCTCTCTCCATCTATGGAGACACCCTTGGTGAGTGCTCCACCTGAATAGCAAATCCTCCTGATGCACCTGCAAGTGGCAAAATAGAGTAAGATGTTAACTATCCAGCGCTGCCCTGCTAGACCTCCTACTGCATCTGCTGCTCCTTCATGCCATCTTGCCTTTGGAGAACTAACTTTTCATCGAAGGTGATATACCTACTAATGACAACCTTCTTCTCCAAGGAATCCCACAGTCGGTATCTCTTAACTCCTCATGGATATCCCAAGAACACCATCTTCCATGATCTGGCATCCAACTTGCTCCGCTCACCAGTATCGATGTGCACAAAAGTCGTGCACCCAAAAATTCTTAGATGGCTCAATCCAATCTTCCTTCCAAACCATCTCTCCTCTGGAATACTACCATCTAACTTTGTATAAGATGATCGATTCACTAGATAATAGGCTGCATCCACTGTATCAATCCAGAATGCCTTCGAAAGCCCTACCTGCAGCCTCATACACCATGCATTTTTCAAAAGAATTCTGTTAATCCTTTCAGCCATCCCATTTTGTTGAGAAGTTTTTTTTACTAAGAAGTATCTTTTTATACCACACTCCTCATAAAAGTCTTGAAACTCTTTGCTGGTGTATTCTCTGCCATTGTCTGACCATAGATACTTCAAGTTCTGACCTGTCTCCTTCTCTACCTCAACTTTCCACACCTTGAACCTGGTGAAGACTTCTAATTTTTCCTTCATGAAGTAGATCCATACCTTCCTTGAGAAATCATCTACAAAGGTCAAGAAGTATCTCACTTCATTTTTGATCGAAAATGGAGCCAGCCTCCACACGTCAATGTAAACCAGTTCCAGTGGGGCTGCACTATGGGCTGAACTAACGGCAAACTATACTCTCCTCTATTTATCCATCTAGCATGGCTCATATACCTCTATAACACCTCCATCTAGAACTAAAATTAGATCATGTTTGCTTAACTCCTTCATCCCACGGTCACTCATGTGGCCTAGGCGATAGTGCCACAACCAATAAGCCCCTACTGATCCTACGCTGCTGTTGCTGCATCAAATTTTTTGGTCACCATAAATCCAACCAACTTGTAGAGGTTGTTCTCAATCCTCCTACCCCTCATCACCATCATAGCATCTTTAGAGATATTGAGAACTCCACTCCTGGCATGACTGCTGAAGCTGCAGTCGCTCCGCTCCAGATAGCCCAGTGACATGAGATTTTTCTTCAAATCTGGGACGTGCTTCATATTTATGAGAGTCTGCACCATCCCATCAAATATCCTCATTTGGATGCTTTCAATACTAGTGACTCTACATGGATGATCATCTCCAAATATCACACTCTCCTCATCAATCTTGATGTATGAGACAAACCAAGACTGGTTTGGGGTGTTGTGATGCAAACAGGCTGAATTCAGGATCCATACATCTGTGTATCTTCTGTGACCATCTGATATAACCAAGAGGTCATCCTCTACCTCACTATCAGCCACTATACTCAGTGCATCAAATCCACTCTTTTCTCCCTTCTTATTCTTTCATTATGGGCAATCACGCCTGAAGTGCCCGATCTCGTTGCACTTATAGCATCTGGCTTTCTTCCTGTTCTTGCTCTTTCAGAACTTTGATCGTCCCCTTGACTTGCCTCTCTTCTTTGATCTTTCAGGTCTATCTCCCAAAGTCAAGCCCTCCTAGGAAACACCTTCCTTGGTCAACTTCTCCCGCTGTTCGTTGGTTCGCAATATCAAGACCATGTCTTCATACTCCAGGGTCTCCTTATCATAGAGCAACATCATCACCTATTGATCATAGGATGAGGGCAATGAGCATAACAGAAGCAATGATTTATCTTCTTTCTCCATCTTCACTCTAATATTCAGCAACTCGTTGTACATCTGATCGAATTTTTAGATGTGTCCCAAGATATCTCCGCCTTCCTACATCCAAAGGCTGTACAGTTTCTTCTTCAACATCAACTTATTGCACATATTCTTACCCATATATATGGTTTGCAACTTTGACTACAAGATTCTTGGGATCCTCTCCTGTAAAATTGAATAGAGTGACACATCCGACAAGCATCCTCTGATTATAGACTAGGCCTTCTTTTTTAGAGATATCCACTGGCGATCTGACATCCCTTCAGGCTTCTCTTCCAATGCTTGATCCAATTCAGCTTGAACCAAAAGATCTTCCACAAAAACTTTTCACATGAAAAAGTTTTCTTTTCCATCGAACTTCTCAAAATCAACCTTCACATTGCTTCCCATGGCTGGATCCAAGTCAAAAAAAATGCAATACAGATCTAAGAAATTTGAGAAATACCTTGATAGAACCTTGCTAAATTCATAGCACCTGAAGATCTTCAATTTTCAGGCATCTGCTCCTCCTTCCATACAACCTGGCTCCAATACCACTTGTTATGAATTATTCTTAGACCTATGAAAATTCTTGTACCTTCTACCAACTCTAAGGAAGCAAGTTGGAGATAATAGCAAGAAAAATAAAGATCAGATGATAAGAAGATGAGATGATGGTAAAGTGAGAAAGAGAGAAAGCTAGGGTTTCAAGAAGAGAAGGGACTCAATTTATTCTCTTATCTATAATCTACATATATAAGTATATATATAGACACCCTGAGTCAACATGACTCAATCCTAAGAAACTTCTCTCGACTAATCCGTACATGAAAATACTCACCCAAGCCCATGTAAACCCATGTCTTGCATGCTCTCATCTCGTGGACTAAAGATCTAGCCCAATATATGTATTAGCCACCTTAAGACCTCTCATACCAGGCCTTAATATTCCTTGGATTAGACCCAATCCAAGACCAAACAGAAAACCCATCCAGATTTGTTTGCCACCATCGAGCTGGCTCGATCAGAAGCCAAGCCGGCTCGACTGCATCTCTCCAAACCATATCTTCTGTCTGCCTGAGATAGCCGGCTTGGATATGGGCTGAGCCAACTCGATCTCAAATCGAGCTAGCTTGATTGCATATTCGAGCCAGCCCGACTGTGTGCCAGCCTCTTTATCTTTGCTGATACATCTTCAATCAATCCTAGCCTTCAGGAGTCACCACCTTGACTTCTTCACGGTCTCCCAAGACTTTGGAGCACCATACTTGCCCTTTCAAGATGACTCATCAAATCCCATTCCTATCATATGTTTGAATCATTTGATTCGAGTCCGATGTGAAATCCTAATAGAAACTCCTTTCTATTATTTCACACTGCCATGGCCATGGGCTCCAGGACCCAATCTCTTTATCACCATAAGACTACTTCTCCTCTACCGAGGTTGATAGATTTTATCTTCATGCGATCTAATTTCTACAATGAACATGCTACAACCAACATACACCTCAAGATTCCAAATGACTAGAAGATCGAGTTACGGTATAGTTAAACTACAATACCCTCAAGGTAAACTACCAATGCACCTTAGGTCAAAAAACCAAATACATAACTACAGAATCGAGCAAGTCATCAACTAGAAGGTAGACTTTCTTATGACTGCTCAAAATTGATCATGCTCAGTGCTCTTGTTCTCAACAAGCATCTATACTGTCACTCCAATGTCTCCACACTATATATTCAAGACTCATCTATTCTAAAAAAGCAATCGTACATCAATCTTCTGGATCGATCACCATCCTCATGATGATCCTATGATCAGGACCAGTTTATGAGTTAATTATGATAACACATATCTTAAATTCTCAACTCTTGAGAATATATATTATCATACTCATTAACCTAATGGATGAATCACAAATACTTAATATACAAATGTGATCGAAAGAATAACCCAATGTTATTAATAATAAGTAAAAATATAATTATGCTCTCAGAATATATTACAAGTGTCGGTCAATTTGGCTTCTAGGGCATACATCTAACACGAACATCCCCAAATCCAAAGATGATCAAGATTCAGGTTTTTACAAAGTCATATCTCATATGGTGTGATAGGAATAGATTTGGAGGAGATCCTATTTAATAGATAGTTAGCAATAAGTAAACTATGTTCTCAAAAAAAAAAAGAAAAGATCAGTGAAGCTTATCATGGACCAAACCATATCTAATAGAGTTTGATTTCTCCATTCTAAAATTTTTTTGAGTTGAGGCATTCCAGATAGAGTCTACTGTGAGACAATGCCATTTTTCTTAAGATAATTTAAAAATTTTTCATTAAGGTATTCTCCTCCTCGATCTGATCGAAGGACTTCTATGGATCTTCTAGTTTATCTCTGTACTTCATTTCTAAATTTTTTGAACTTTTCAAAGGCTTCAAATTTGTGTCTCATAAAAAATTTATATCCATATCGTGACAAATCATCATTAAAGATTATGAAGTAGGAATAACCTCCTCTGACCATCACATCAAATGGCCTACACAAATCAGTGTGTACCAGAGTTAGTATCTCAATGGTCCCTTCTCCTTGTTTCATAAAGGATAGTTTGGTTATCTTTTCTTGAAAGTAGGATTCACAAACTAGATATGATTCAAAAATCAATGGCCCCAAAAACCTACTTTTCTCTAGTCTATTAATCCTTTCTTCTTCCATATGACCTAGCCTAAGGTGCCACATATACTTAAGGTTAGTTTCATCTCTAGGTCTCTTAGATCCAATGACATTCACATCCTGCTTAGTTATGTTAATTGGTACATCAGGTAAATTATAAAATCTATCAATTAAAAAACCACTCCAACTATTTTATTTTCAAAATAAATAGTACAGTAGTCTTTATTGAAAGAAAATATATAATTGTCATGCATTAAACTGAAAACAAAAATCAAATTCCTACTTGTAGTAGGTACAAAATAGTAGTTTTTAAGAAGTCCTAATAGTAGTCACAAAGGATAGGTACCCACAGCCACAATAGTAACTCTTGCTCTATTTTTGACTCATCAGGTGATCTCCCTTCTTTAGTCTTTCACTTTTCTTCAGACCCTGCATAGAAGTACACAGATGAGTATTAAAACCAGAGTCTATGATCTAATTGAAAGTAGAAGAAACCATAAGATTAGTTTTCATAATGAGCAGGTCTGACATACCTTCAGAAGGTGTGCCATCCTTCTTGTTCTTCAGGCTGGTCAGATAGATAGGATAGTTTCTCTTCTAGTGGCCATCATTATTATAATAGAAATACTTTTCTTTATTTATGGCCTTCTTCTTGGAAACTTTTTGCTTTGGCTTGTTCTACTTCTACTTTTTGATGGGCTTCTTCTTATTTCTAGTAGACTTTCTCTTGGAAGATGAAGTTCACTCTACAATAAGAATAGAGCCCCTTAAACTCTTCAAGGCCCCTTCTATAGTCAGTAGCATATTAACCAACTCGGCCTTGGTGAAATCATTCTTATTTATATGGTAGTTTATGGTAAACTATCCATACAAATCAGGTAGGGATGCAGGATCAGATCAAGCTACAACTCCTTGTCCATGGATATGCCAAGCTTCTCAAACTCCTCCAAGTCCTTGACCATTATCAAACAATGATCGTAGATTGATTGCCTATCATGCATCTTCACCTTGAAGAGTCGCTTTGAAACTTCAGAGCAAGCTACACGGCTCTACTCATTGTATAATTCTTGTAGATGAGTCAGCATGCCCTTGGTAGTCTTCATGTCCTCGTATTGGCATTGGAGTTCATTAGACATAGAAGCTAGCACATAGCACTGAGCCTTGTTGTTGTCATCCAACCACTTTTCATAGGTTGCTCTTTGATTAGCAGTTGGATGAGTTGGAAGAGAAGGGATCTCCTAGTCCAAAACATAGCTTAGCTTCTTAGAACCCAAGATAATCTTTAAGTTTCATAGCTAATCTTTATGATTGGGTCCAGTCAGTTGGTTGGTCTCTAAGATGCAAATGAGAGGGTTGGAAGACATTTTTCTATAAAGAGAAGAAGATTTTAGTTAGACATTGTAATTGACTTGTATTAGTTTATTTTAGGGGATATATTTTTAAAAATGAACTATCTCCCACCATTTTCTCAAATCTCCCATACTCCTCAAGTGAAGAAATGAAAACTTTTGTGACTCAAGTTTCAACTGGGTACTGTGGTACCGTCGATTGCACACTACCTCACCTAATAATTATTGATGATGGCTCAACCAATAGATGAACAACTCTTATCCAATACTTTCCTAAGAAAGTAGTGGTGGTCACTGATCTCTAAATTCTAAAATATCATCTGACAGTTATTGGCCCATTTCTTAGTTAAGTCAGACCTGTCATTCACATGAGATGAAGCCATCAGTGGATCCCTCACCTAATAGTTATTAAGACCAAACCCCATCTCCACTCCACAAAATCTCATGTCATAGAGTGGTTGTGCTTATCCGATGCAACTAAACCACTATTTCTAGTCAAGAATAATCAACACTAGTAGAGTACTCGCACATCTACAGTGGCGGAGGACTGCTCGACTTAATATTTATGAGGAGATTTAAATTTAGGTTTCTTTGTTTAATTATTTATTTACATCTAATGTAAATCCATAATTAAGATGGATCTACATGAGAGATCCTAATTTGATTCGCCAAGTCTGGAATCATGGTTGCAAATATTTGCAGTGAGCTTAAACACAAAGCAACCCAAATTTAGAACTCAATCGGCCACATTGGTCGGTAAATGTAAGAATGATAAGAGGCTTTCCGTACTTTCACAATGGTCCTAATTAAGAAACCATCACTCTGAACCACTTTTCTTAGATACCAATTGATCAACCTTATTCCAAATAGGGTTAGCCTTTGTTTTTCATCACTATGGAATGCAAAAATTGCAAACCATGTGAATTTGTGTAGTCGTGATACAACCCTAATCCAAAAGGGGTTGTGGTGATCCAAGGTGATTGATAAACACATAAAGTATATGTATAAAAGTATTAATTTATTAATTAATTTATCCTTATTTCTTAAGAATTGATACTTTTATTCTATCTTTTGCAAAAAGGAAGATCAAGGATGAAAAGAGCTTGATTTATGAGTTACAACGGAATAAATTTTACTAAAATCAAAGCTAAAATGAAAAAGTTATGAAGCCAAGAAGTTTTTTTTAAAAAGAAAATAGTCTGGTGCATGGTAGACTGACCGGCCGGTCCACAAATCCTATGCAAACTGGCCAGCTTAGCAGATGCGGCGAACCAAAGCACACCACATGGCAGACCTGAACCCTTAAGGGGTTCATGGAAAATCCATCGCGGTTAATGGGGTAAAGAGGTAATTTTGCATCAAAGCAGCGAGCGGTGATTAGCTGAGGCGTTCGATGTGCCCGGTTCACGCGGTCCATAGCTATAGTAATTGCATGATCCAACAGCCTACGTTCGATCCGATGGAGATCCAATGGCCCACGACAAATCCTTCATTGATTCGAACAATGCTTAGCAATCTAGCGTGATCCGACGACCAAAAAATCAGCCGATGAAGATCCAATGGTCTAGAAGCAACTCCGACTTGATTAAGGATAATCAAAAGCCCATCCAATGGTCCTAAATCACCTGATCAAATGATCCAATGGCTGAAAATTCATCAGGACCCTATTTAAGTTATGGGAGTCCAATTTTGGTAAAATATGGACCATTGAGATCCGATCTGGTGGCAGAAAATTACTCCAAGGAGTAGAATCCAATCTAGACTCGATTTCTTTGATTTTTCTTCAATTTCAATCTAATTTCTTCCTATTTTTCCTCTATAAAAAGATCCTTAAGCTAAAGTAATGGACAGCAGCCTCTATATGCCCTCTAAAGCCTCCCCTTGGGGGATTAGCCCCTCCTAAGCTTCTCCAAGCCTCTCTCCTCTCCAAAACCACCACACCAAAGCCTGCATCTCCATTAAAACTTCTTTTCTGTTCTGAACTTCTATCACCTGCTGCTACCTGGATTCTTCTACAAGGCTCCAGGATGAAGAATTCAGCGAGAAGCTTCTCGATGTCTGGCTAATCCTTTCTTTCTCAGGAGATCATTATGATCTTACTTTGACGGTGTTTTCTATTTCTCATCATTTGTATTTTTTTTTAATTTATAGTAAAGACTATTTTTAGTTATAATATCTTTATATCTTTATTTTCTTGTAATTAATCTAGAATAGTTTATTATCCTTGGGACGAGCCGTGATGTATGGGTACAGTTCGTGCTCTTGGGATAAACTATATTTAGGTTAATTCTTTTCTATATATATCTAAATTAATTTAGACTAGCCTATAACTTTAAGGGATGAGCTGTAATCCAAAGGTATAGACTGTGCTCTCTAAGATAGGTTATATCTTAATTGATTAGATATTAATTATAGTATATTAAAAAGAGTACCAACTGTCAAATAAGTGATCAATTGAAATCCTGAGAATCCATCTTTACACTTACAACCTCTCTTTAAATTAATTTATTTTCTTAATTAATTAAGTAGCCTTTTAATTAATTATTAAATCTTGCTCTCAAGTTAAATTTATTATTTAAATATAATTAGTATGATCCCTGTGGATACGATCCTGACTCACCCTATCTATATAGTAGTGAGTTAGGTTTATTTTTAACCGCCTATGACAGCAATAAAATTTTAGCATCATTGCTAGGGATCGTAATTTAGTTGCTTAAATATTTTTTTTAAAAAAAATCTAAATAAAATTTAAAAAATAAATAAAAATTTAAAAAATAAATAAAATTTAAATTTAAATTTAAAAAAAATTAATTAAAAAAAAATTATTGACACCCATAAGCTATTTAGGGTTTAGAGACTTAATCACAAAAGCTAACAAGTAAAACTAATTAATTTAAATTTGATTATTTCACTTTACTTGGACATCTTGACTTTTTGCATCTCATCTTCATAAGACACTTTAAGGATGCTAAACCTAATTAAACAAGATAAGGTGGAGATTTAATCACCCTTTCTTAGCCCAAAAACTACAAACCTTCATATTGCATTGACCCAAACCTTAATTCTAAAATTAATTAAATGTTGGCCCCTAAGGATACTCGAGCTCATTAGGATAAGGAACCCTAAGAGTTAGATCGGGTTAGGATTAGTTAATTCAATTGGTGCCTAAGGCAAGCAATGGGAGGACTCCCACTGACCTTACACTTACCTGGCCAGTTGATTGGCTGATTCTTTACTTGGAGGGCTTAAAGAAAATCTTGGCAGTTAGGAGTTGTCTAGATCTAGGATAATCCTTAGTTAGGATTGATTGCATAACTTGATTGCTAACCAATAAATATCAAACCTAATTAATCTTTTTGCATCTAATTCTTAGTCTTAGGACTCTCTAGGCTCTCATCTTTAAAAAAATTTTCATCTTTTTTTATTTTATTAAAAAAATCTATAAAAACTTAAAATTGTATTTGCTCTAAGGCATAATTATGGGGTATTTACTTGGGCATTGTTCATTACAACCTAAAATTTAAACCCTAAATCCTAAAATCGAATGAACCCTTAGAGCTAATAAACCTAGAATTATGGCTGCATCCTTTCACCAATTGGAGAAATATTTTACCCCTTCTTCTTATACCTATGATCCCTATACACCCATATATGAACCTAATAGTGGTGGAATCTATGAGGTTGAAAACTCCAGAGATATCCGTAGTAAGGTAGGTGAGCTCTCCCAAAACTTGACTATCTATTGAATATGAGACACTCTCCTACCTCATCCTTGCATGTGTGTGACATATGTTCGAGTCCCAACCATCTGGTTAGTGAATGCCCAGCTGCATATCAATCTAAAAAATTTGTACATGAGCAGACTTACCCAACCCCAACTCAAACCAATTATTATAACCCTTACTCCAACACCTACAATCTAGGCTGGAAAAACTATTCAAATTTTTATGAGACGTCACAACTAGCAACTGATTATGAACCTATTTATCCAGAGGAAACTTATACGACGTACCAATATCAAAATGTTCAACAACCCTATTCAAGTGCCTATAGTTCAATATTTAAAGAGAATATTTTACACATGTTAGAAAATCATACTGAATCTATAGCCAAGATAGAAATCCAACTTAGTCAGCTTACTACTGCATTCAATAGTTGGGAGGAGGAAGAATTATCTAGTCAGCCCATAAGTGACTCAAGGGAGCAATATATGGCTGAGAGCTCCAATGCTGATGAAACCCTTACAGAATAGCCTAGTATACAAATTGAAAATTATTTTAAGGTGGATGAACCTAAAGATGTAATTAAGGAAGCTATCCCTAGAATTATTTCTCAAGACCCAGTGCATACACGTTTTAATTCTTTTAGAGTGGATAATTTTAATGTAGATGGATATACTAAAAATGAAAATACATTATTAGAGCCATCCAATTTTAGCACCACTATCCTAGGAGTTTAGAAATATGAAATAATACCGGCTCCAATAACTTTCCCTCTAGAATCACCACCTCCTTCAGAACTAAATCCGCCCTTGATCACATCTAAGTACGCATGTTTAGAACCGAGTGATACCCTTCCAGTACCTATTATATCAGACTTAATCCTTAATCTAAAAATATAATTAATAAGCATATCAGAAGAACAAATAAAAAAAATTCTCAATAAACAAGAGTCTTTGAATGGGTTCATAAATTATTTTCTTAAAATTAGAAAACTAAAACTGACTAAGAATGGTGCTATGGGTTACTTTCTAAAAATTGGTGAGAAATTATTGAAATTCATAAATAATGGGATTGCAAGCCATCTTCCTGAGATTGGCAATCCAAAATCATTGAAATTTGTCAATCCAATTTTTGACACTGAATAGGCAGAGTTGCCTAGTCTAGCTGAAGACATTAAACTTAGCACTTGTTAGGAGGCAACCGATCATTTTATTTTTCAGATTTCAAGTTTTCTTTTTTTTTATCTTTTTGTAGGAAATCAATAAAGACGATCAGCCTAAGTTAGGAGGAGCACATCAAACATCCTGTATGAACCTAAGGAATACTACGAAGGATCTGCAAATAATAAACCAGGTGGTACCCCTCCTTGATACAAATTTTTGTTTATCTCTTCTTTCATTGAGGACAATAGAAATTAAGTTGGAAGGAGAATAATTAATTTTAAAACTTATGAGTCCTCACGTATGATTTGAAATAATTAGCTTTATATACCCTAACTTTATTTTGATTATGAGTTAATTAGGCATCCTACTCAATGAATGATTAACGGTCTAGAAAATTTTAGAGATACTGAGGAATAAATTATTAAAAAAATCTAATAAATGGAAGAATTTAGATCAGACCAAATTTTAAGAGTAATTCTAGAACCTTCTTCTTACTAATCTCAATAAAAAATCTACTTCATGAGAGTTGGATAGAAAGGTCAAAATATGCAAAAGTCTTTCTTAATTTATCAAAATATATATATATAATATAATAAAAATTAAAATACTAATTTTTTACTGAGTAATCAGACCTCTTCCCCTAAGTAAGCGTTATGGTTCGCATATAAAGATGGGTAGTATGAATAAAAAATCTAGCATTATCTCATTGAGTAACCGGACCTCTTCGCCTAAGTAAGCATTGTGGTTCGCATCAAAAGGTGGAGATGCAAAGAGTTTAAAAAAAAAAGTGGATAAATAAGAGGACTAAATTGCAAGAAAGATAATAAATCTAGTTCACATTAAGTTAGAGAATTTAGAGAGTAAAGTAGAAAGTTGGTAAAAGAAGAGCTCTAAAAATTTTGATGGCTATGACTCAACCATTAATTGGATCGAATTGATAATCCAACGATGTACCTCTTTAATGGTCTAACGGATATCAGCTACCTTTATAAGTGTCTAAATCTAACTTTTAATTCTAAGCGGTATATATTGCTAATCTATCTGCTTTACTCGAAGACGAGCAAAGTTCAAGTTGGAGGATGTGATAAACACATAAAGTATATGTATAAAAGTATTAATTTATTAATTAATTTATCCTTATTTCTTAAGAATTAATATTTTTATTCTATCTTTTGTAGAAAAAAAGATCAAGAATGAAAAGTGCTCGATTTATGGATCACAACGAAATAAATTTTACTCAAATCGGAGCTAAAATAAAAAGATTATGAAGCCTAGAAGTTTTTTATAAAAAAAATAGTTCGGTGCATGGTAGACCGATCAGTCGGTCCACAGATCCTGTGCAGACTGGCCAGCTCAGCAGACATGGTGAACCAAAGTGCGCCATGTCACAGACCTGAACCCTTAAGGGGTTCATGGAAAATCCATCGTGGTTCATGAGGTAAAGAGGTAATTTCGCATCAAAGCAGCGAGCGGTGATTGGCTAAGGCATTCGGTGTGCCCGGTTCGCACAGTCCATAGCTACAGTAATTGCACGATCCAATGGCCTGCATTCGATTCGGTGGAGATCCGATGGCCCACGACAAATCCTTCTTTGATTCGAATATTGCTCAGCGATCTAGCATGATCCGATGGCCAACAAACCAGCTGATGAAGATCCAACGGTCCAGAAGCATCTCCGACTTGATTAAGGATAATCAGAAGCCCATCTGATGGTCCTAAATCATTTGATCAAATGATCTAATGACTGAAAATTCATAAGGACCCTATTTAAGCTATGGGAGTCTGATTTTGGTAAAATCTGGACCATTGAGACCCAATCTGACGGTAGAAAATTACTCCAAGGAGCAAAATCTAATCCAGACTTGATTTCTTTGGTTTTTCTTTGATTTCAATCAAATTTCTTCTTATTTCTTCTCTATAAAAATTTTTTTAGGCTAAAGTAACGGACAACAGCCTCTATAAGCCCTCTAAAGCCTCCCCTTAGGGGATTAGCCCCTCCTAAGCTTCTCCAAGCCTCTCTCCTCTCCGAAACCACCACACCAAAGCCTTCATCTCCATCAAAACTTCTTCTTGTTCTGAACTTCTGTCACCTGCTGCTGCCCAGATTCTTCTACAAGGCTCCAGGATGAAGAATTTAGCAAGAAGCTTCTCGATGTCTGGCTGATCATCTCTTTCTCAAGAGATCATTATGATCTTACTTTGATGGTTTTTTCTATTTCTCATCTTTTATATTTTTTTTAATTTATAATAAAGACTATTTTTAGTTATAATATATTTATATCTTTATTTTCATGTAATTAATCTAGAATAGTTTATTATCCTTGGGACGAGCCATGATGTATGGGTATGGTTCGTGCTCTTAGGATAAACTATATTTAGGTTAATTCTTTTCTATATATATCTAAATCAATTTAGACTAGCTTATAACTTTAAGAGATGGGCTGTGATCCAAGGGTATAGACCGTGCTCTCTAAGATAGGTTATATCTTTATTGATTAGATATTAATTACAGCATATTAAAAAGAGTACTAGCTATCAGATAAGTGATCAATTAAAATCCTAAGAATCCATCTTTATACTTATAATCTTTCTTTAAATTAATTTATTTTCTTAATTAATTAAGTAGCTTTTTAATTAATTATTAAATCTTGCTCTCAAGTTAAATTTATTATTTAAATACAATTAACATGATCCCTGTGGATACGATCCTGACTCACCCCATCTATATAGTAGTGAGTTAGGTTTATTTTTTACCATCTACGACAGTGATTAGTGATCACCACGTATATCCATGAAAATATTTTTCTAATATTCTAAATAAAAAAATTATTTATTAGGTATTTTGTTTTTGATTCTCTATTTATTATTACCTTTTATGCAATATCTTGTATGAAAACATTATTTCTTGATTATCATATGATCAAGTAACTTTCTACTCTAAAACATATCGTATATGCAAAGAGAAGCAAAAAAGAAAATCTAACACATGTCATGTATGCAAAGTGAATCAATCACATATGCATGATATACTCACCTTATCAATCTCTTTCCATCCTAGGACAACCTTTCAATATAATAGCCTCATTATGTGAGGATAACCTTATGTCAGGATGAACTTTGATTGATTTAATGAATATCTTGAATGTAAACAAAAATCCTAATATATATCTCATATACAAAAAGGGAAGAAATCATATCACATGTGAAAAGTACCAAAAGAATTCTATCACATATCACATGTGCACAAGAACCAAAAATTCAGATTTGGATATTTTAATCAAATCCTTTGATCGATGATCAAGTGATTGATTTAGTATCCAAAAATCAATCCCATATACAAGGTTGCTCTGATACCACTTGAAGGGAATTCCAAAATAACCATGTATAAAAGAGTGAATGGAAGATCTAATCTATAGCATCAAGTATGTGTAGTGGAAGAATTGAAAGAGTTATGCCCTAGAAGCCAATCATAATTTATATTATGAGGGATTTCTTTTGATCTTCCTGCTCATGTACACGATATTTTTATCAATAAATAAAAGCTTTATATTTTATCATATGCTGCATCTTTTATTTGTTATTAAGATTATGATGAATCCCATAGATTAGAGCAATAGTTTTAGAGTGATGATGAGATCGTGCTAGTAAGACCTAAAATCCTAAAACCCTAATTAAAAATATTTCTAGTCGTTGGTACATTGAGTTGGGGATCAATATTTTCAAAAAGACTGGCACATCCTATGTATGCTCAATGAAGAGGATGATTGATCTCACAATTACTTATGTAAAGACACTAATACAAGGATGTGGATACTTATTAAAGAATGAGTTCATTAAATTAACTTGCCAAAAGAGAACATCTTATGGATTCTTACTTGTATGTCAAAAGATAGTTCTCTGAGTAGGAGTAATGCAAGTGATCCTTAGATATGAGACTGCCATGGAACCTTATATGCATGAATCTATATTTTAGTTCATACTCATTCATGACTATTATGTACGAGGTGTTCTAGATATGATTGATTGTATATAAAAATTATGAGTACGTTAACATGGAATCAATCACTCCTAGTAAGAGGAGATCACATCCTACTTGCTTCAATCAAATGATAATTCAGAAAGTTTTTGATCAAAGTATAATGAACATTAGAAATAGTTTCTAATATTGAATTAATCTAATCATCATTATAAGATTAAGAGAAATATGAATATGATATTGGATTTGACATAATTCTATTTCTAGAATCATATTCAGGATGCAGGATGATCGTAGGATCAAATTGCATGGTAACTTACTACTGAAAGATATTTTTGGTATTTCTATCAAAATTTTATATCTTTCAGATAGATATAACACATTACTAGACATCAATCTTATCTTATGAGTTTGATCAAATTAAAGAGTTTAATTCAATCACCAATTAGAAAGGGTTCTAATTGTTTGAATCGGATCAGCTCGATTTGACGTAAATTGGTTAGATTGGATTCTAATCAAATTAGATCAACTTATATTCGAACTTACTACTGACTAGATGTAGAACCCAATGGGTCACACATAAAGAGAATTGATCAAAGATCTAACTAGATTAGATCATGTTTGCAAGTTGAACATGCTCGCATGTGTTGCAAACCCTAACTCCATGTTCGAATTAGATTCAAATTTGGTTCCTAATTAGGCTAATTAAATCTAATTTAATTCAAGCAGTTTTGGTTTTGAATTGGGTTTACCCTTGACTTTATAAACAAGAGTCTGGCACTATTTATCTAGACTCGCACATGCCAGAGAGTATCTCTTGGCGCGTGGGGAAGATATCTTACGTGAAGACTCTTGGTGCATGTTTTGTGTTGGTGCCAACTTCCTATTGATTATCCACTTTATTTCACATAACATTTAAATGGCATGAAATTTAGATTATAAGGAGGTGCAAAGGACTCCTTCTGCATGTGGAACTCTTCTGTTGCTTATCTGGACGTTGGATAGAACAAGGCACCTAGCAGCCCACCGTAATTGTAGGCACCACTTGGACCTAGATTCCAAGTGGTTTGGGACTCTTGTTTTCCCATGCTACACTTCTAATTGGCATCTACAATTAGGGCCATTAGATGGCCATCTCATCTAATCTTAACCCTTCAATACTGGTGCCTCCTATTTATGCATCACGACACTTTGAAAAAAATAATGTAGAAATAATTCCAAAGATTCCTTCTATGTGAAGTGACTCTTGGAACTGTTCCCGTATGTTTCCATGTGTCATGATAATTTAAATAAGGCACGAGTAATCTGAATGGTTGTGAGATTTGAGAAGGGAATGGGTATGAAAAATTGGATTGACATTCCTATGCACACTCTAAATAGGGGTGTGCACCAGGAGTTAGATCATTCATTCCAGTCCTTTCTTTCTTACACACTCTCCCTTAATTATCCAATTATTTTCTTTTTTTCTTATTAAGACAAGGTCCTAATAAAGACAAAAAGTCTTCTTTAGGATAAGGGTTTAGGAAAAAAATTAAGGAAGACAAGAAGAAAAGAAAGGAAGAGAGAAGGTAGGCTAGGAGGAAGGAAGCAAGTTTCAAGGAAGTGCTGCCCAATAGAATTCTTGGAAGAAAAATTCAATACAAGGAACTAATTGTTCTAAGGAGTTAAGAGGCTTGATCAAGTCCTCGTGTGGATCAACGTTAGAGGATGAACACGTGGGCGCCTAGTAGAATCCCTATCGAACCTCTACCAGAATTTCAATCTGAATTAGGGTTTAGCAATTTAGGTATTTCTTTATGCCTATTTTGATATGCTATGTTGTATGATATATGATTGTAATTTAATAAGGAGGTCCTGGGTTAGGATTTGATTTTAGGATTTTTTTAAAAATGCTTTAAAAACCATGCTTCTGCTCTGATCATTGAACCCTACCTTTGATTTGATGTGTTATTCTTTTAGTCTTCCAGACTCATGCAATGATATTTTATAAATAAATAAAAGATATATATTTCATCATATGTAATTTCTTGCTTTTGGTTATTAACACCCAAACTTAACTAGACACTATAGTTTGTTGTGCAACCATAAGGCAATTAGTGTGCTAGAGGCAGGAATAATGTTGAGAGTTGCATAAGATGCAATTGGAAAGAATTTCCTACCTTTGATCTCGTAATGATTTGTTGTGCAACCACAAGGCCTTTATAAGGGATTAGGATCTCAACCCTGCTAAGAAATTGGCACTACAACAAAAAGGATTTTTTAAGATGCAAAAAAAGCATCATAAAAAATTAATTTCTATTGCTAATAATTATTCATAATGAAAATTTCATTGCTAATAATTCATGGCAAAAAAGGGGTCACAAATAGACCTACTTATTGGGCAGGCCGAGCTGGATTCGGGTCGAGCTCAACTCCAAAAACGTCAAAATTTTTCAGGCCCGAGCCTAACCCAGCCCGGCCTTCGGGCCTCCTTTTAAGGCTCGAGCCCACTATACACCGGGCTTCAGGCTTTCAGGTCAGGCTTCAGGCTTACCTTTTCTTTATTTAGTTTGTTGGAAACTTGAAATTTAAAAATTAGAATAATAAAAAATTTGGGCCAACATCAGTATTAGCCTAATATTTTTCTCTTTATTTTGTTATTTGGATCATCAAATCTTCTACCCCATTACATTGGAATTAGAAGAAATTTTTTAAATAAAATATAAGAAAAAATAATCAAGCTAAATAAGAGAAAATAATCAAACAAAGAACCAAATGCAAGGATTAAAAGTAAAATTATAATCAAAGTATCAAGTGCTAAATTGCACTAAGTTTCAACATTGAAATAATCAAACTTATCAAACTAAGTGAAAAGGAACACTAGACAATATTCTTGTAAATACTCTATAATACATCATCAATATATATAGAGTGTAGAACAATCACACTATCAAAAGAAACTACAAATTCCTCCTCATCTTTGTTCCTTACAATCTAAAATTTTGAGCCTACAAATCTCAAATATAAAAAAAAAAAAAGATAGTTAAATTAAAATCAACTGAACAAACATCAAAGACTCAATACTTAAAAAAAAAAAAAATTTGATAGAAAGAAAATATGCTTACTAAGCAAATATAAAATAAAATCAATAAAATTACCTAAAAAATGTCACCACCATCATCTTCCTCCTCATCAACCTCATCATCAGTAGGGCTAGATGATCCATCATCCAATGAGCTTTGAGCTGGGGTTCCACTAGTACTTTCTAATATATCCAATTCCCATTTATACAATCAAAATAACAAAAGATAAATAAATAGTCCATGACATAAAAGTACAAGCAATAAATAAATCAAATAGTATACAAAAATAATCACCCAAGGAAAAGCCTCTAGCATGCATCCAATCTTCAAGACAAATCAAAGCTTGAACCGTCTTTGATTTAAGTGAGCTTCTCCAAGGATTTATCAATTTTTTTCCGATGCTAAAAGGTGATTTTGATGCAACTGTAGAGGTCAGGTCAAAAGATCATGGGCCATCAACACAAACTCTAGATATCTTGATGAATTCTTATGCCAATAGTCTAAAATATCAAGTTCACTATGTATATCATACTCACTATGTTCTTCCAAATTGATATCTAATTCAAACTTTTTAGATTAAGGATTGGATAGTTGGCTCATAAATTATTTGTAATCACTAAAGTCAGCATCATCATCATCATAAATTCCAATTGAAGAACTTGAACTTGGTGAAACGGTCTTTTTTATATGCACTTCAACACTCTCACCATAAATCTTGGTGAAACAATAGCTTACAAAATGTACCTTATAGTAGGGATCCAATATTGCAACACAAGATAAAACCAAATTATATTCAGCCCAATACTTATCAAATTTTCAAAGCATGTCATCAATCATGTTAGATACGAAACTGTATGAACCTCTTTTTTGCTTCCAACAAATGGGTATGAATCTTCCACACCCCTTTAAACTAAATATTAGAAGTTGGGTATTTAGTACCAGAAAACATGCATGTAACTTCATAAAATGCTTTTAAAAATCTATGAAGTATGCTTACTTTTTCCCATTCCTCTTCTGAAAGTGCAAACTTAAAATTTTTATCTCTTTGTACCCAATGCTGTAGCCCATTCTTGAAATAAAGTGCATGATCAAACATCAAATATATCAAATTCCATCTCACACAGACATCACAATGCAATTTCTTCTCTATATTTAGTTGGAAACTTTTAGTAGCAATTTCATAGAACTTCTTTTCCCGAGGAACTGATTTTTTAATATACTTGATTCCATTGCGAATTTTAGCATTCGCATCTTCAAAAATTTTTAAACCACACCATACAATGAGATTCAAAATATGGCTACAACAACAAATTTGGAAAAACTAACCATCACATACTAAAGAGTTTTTTGCCAGAAATTGATATTTGAGAAAATTAGCCATAGAATCATTGTAAGATGCATTGTCCAATGTGATGCTAAGAATTTTATTGTCTATTTTCCATTGAGCCAAGCATAATGCTAACTCATCTACAATAGATATCCCATCAAAAGGAGGAGTTAAGACCCTATAATGGATAATTCTCTTTTGCAACTTCCAATCACTATCAACCCAATGAACAGTAATACAAATATATTCATCAATTGTGTGCTTAGATTTTCAATTATCAGAAGTCAAACAAATTCTACCCGGAGCTTTCATCAACTCTTCTTGGACAAGTTCTCTCTCTTTCACATAATACAAAAATAACTCTCTTCTCGTAGTATGCCTACTTATATTCTTAAACTCAGGATAGTTCATAGACATAAAATACCTGAAGGTAGGCTCCTCTACAATGGTAAAAGAATATTTTTCAGCTACCAAAAAAGTGATAAGTGATTTACAAGACTCTTCATCATCAAATTTATGAACTTTTACCGATGTACTTCCATCAGTCGAAGTATGAGCTTTAAGCATACATTGCCTAATATCTTCATTCCTCTTTTCAGGACATCTTTTTATGTAACACAACAAATGAGAGGTTCCTTTATTAGAACTAGCTCCAAATAACTTGTTACAATATTTGCATTTAGCCTTCACTTCATTATTTTCTGTAATCCTCTCCATGTCATCCTACACTTTAAAATTTAACTTTCGATGCTTAGAACTATCATACTCATTATATCCATCTTGTACATCCATAGATTCTATACTAACTAGTGCAATAGCACTAGCCATTAATGTTTGAAATTCTATATTGCATGATATTTAGAAAAATCAATAAGAAATATAATAAAATAGAAGAAGGATCGGAAAGCAAGACAAGAGCAAAAAAAATAAAACATAAAAAATAAAGAGACTCAGAAGATAGTATCTATTCTAGCATCTATTCTAATAAGGATCATTGAAATCACTCAATCCTAGATCTTCTTCATAGTCTCAAAAAATTTTATAATAGTTGAAGCTAGCCACATAATTTGGTTTAACATGATGGTTCAATAAAATAATTTGATACCCAAATGTCAGAATCAAAATCCATCAAAGTAATGTTAATTAGCGCATGATACTGATATTCCAAGTAGATTCTCAAGAAAAAAGGTCTCGAACTCATCCACTAGCTATTCAACTGATTAATTGGTAGCTGATTAAGATTTAGGATCAAAATAATTAATCATACTTACCTGTGAAAGCCGACATCACTGGCCAAGAGAAGGTGGGGAGGTAGGGAGGATGCCAAGGCGCTGGAGGCAGAGAGATGATGGGAAAAGGAGTAGGCAGGGAGGCATGAAAGTGCAAGGAGGAGGCATAGAGGCACAAAGAGGGGGCACGACGGCGGGGAAGAAAAGCCCTAGCCCTAGCACCTAGTTGAAAAGAGTCGAGCACGCCGAGGAAGATGGGAGGCAGTGCTCGGGCATGAGGCGGTTATCGAGGATGATGATGATGGCATGGAGCTCGATGGCAAGGAGAAGGCAGTAGTTGGAATCGGGAATCAAGGCGATGGAGTAGGCAGGAGCTCGGTGGTGGGATTTATGGAGATGGAGGTGGACATCGTGGCCTCCAGGGCAGTGCGCTGGTGTTGAAGATGACGGGAATTAGGGATGGGGATTGTGGTTGGAGCTGCAAATCGGTGACGGCGACTAGGGTTGGAATTTAGGAACTTGAGATTCCAAAGAAGAAGAGGAATAGGGATTGATCGGGTCCTTAAATCCTTAGTGCTATGGAATATGAATATGGATTATGGAGTTATGGGCGGGACGGGGTGGGGTGGGTAACATGGGTTTCGGCCCTTTGGGGTTTGGGCTTAACTGCTTAAATATATATCCAAGCCAGACCCGGGCCAGATCTATATAAATTTGAATCCAACTTGTTTAAAAATTTAGGCTTAATTTTAAAGCCCAGCCTAGTTCGTTGGGCTAAAAATCAAAGACCAAGCCTATTTTAAAGGGGCTGGGTTCGGGCGGGCTAGGCAGGCAGCCCAGGTTTTAAGCAAGTCTAGTCATAGATAATATTTTATGATGGAAGGATATTTTTAGTTGCTAATAATAATTTTTTACAATCCAAAATTTTCATCAAAAATTTTTTTTAGTTGTTTAATTATTTACAATGAATATATTTACAACAAAAAATTATAATTTTTTATTAAAAATATATTATTTATGATAAAAAAATTTTCATCATAAATAATTAATTATTTACAATAAAATTTTTCTATCTCAAATGATCTATTATTTATGATAAAAAAAATTTCTATCATAAATACTCAATTATTTATGATGAAAAAATTTTCATCATAAATAATTAATCATTTACAGTAGAAATATTTATGTCATAAATAATTAAGTATTTATGATAAAAAATTTTATCATAAATAATTAAATAAATAAATTTAATTATTTTTTAGAAAACTATTTTATAAATATATATTTTTTAATTTATATGTTTAATATTTTATATTTATAATCGATAAAATTAAAATAGAAATTCACATAATAAACTCATAAATAAATTTCATCATTTTATTATAAAATAAATTTAATAATTATAAAAGGTCCAAAATAAAAATATAAAAATATAAAAGTAGATCGCTGGCCATCAGGCATCAGAATCTGGAGAAGGAGAATGGGCCAGAGGAGAGGAGCACTCGGAGGAGCTTTGATCGGCCTGCTATTGCCTCATCAGTTACATCATCTGCTCCATCTTCATCATTCGCTCAATCATCTGCATCAAGAATAGCTAGTACTCGTCGATGCGTGCAACCAACTCATCAGTTCATTATCGATCCTCAGCAACCTATCTCTATATCTCTACCAATCAAATATTGCAAGTAGCATAGATGTCCACCCTAGAGGAGCGTGAGGATTGTTAGGATTAGTGGTGCTCCCAAGTCTTGGGAGGCTACTAGAGGAGTCAAGGTGTTGACTCCGAAAGACTACGATAGGTGTGATCCTAGGACTAGGACCGATTTTGGTCCTGAGATGGAGGTTCATACTCCACGATCATGAGGCTCTAGTTTGGGTCTCATGGGGGCTACTCAAAGTTTGGACTAGATCTGGGTCCATAGAATTGAGTGCATGATCAGACCATGGGTGTACATGGATTTGGATGAGTGCATTCAGACTGGATTAGCCTAAGAAGTTTTTTATGGGTTAGGATTTTGGTTCATGTATAGGTATATATATACATGTATATTGTAAACCCTAGGGTACGAGATAAAGAGTAACAAAGATTATCATTTTCTCCCACATCTCTTCCTCTCTTTAGTTTTTCTTCATATGCCAAGGTGTCCTACGGGGCATGCCTCCAAGCTTGGAGGAAGGAGGCACACCCCACTCTTCCTTCGGCCTCAATAATGTCAAGCGATCCTACGCAATAATTGGTACCAGAGCCATCTTGATGAGGAGGCATGAAGAAAGATCTAGTAACAATGGGAGATTCAATGGAAGAACAAAAAAAAATATTTTAGGAGGCTGGAAGGGCCTCCCTTTCTTCCTTTCGATTGGCGGCGGTCGATGATAGGCTGCCGATCCTGAGCCTAGTGGTCGATCTCGATGATTGGCCATTGTTCTGATGATTTGGTGGCCGATCGTGGCGTGTAGTGGAGTTTTTGTAGGTGGGCAATCTAGTGGCAAGCTCATGCAGGACACCGAGATCCGGAGGGGGGCGACACGGCCGTCTACTTCTCTAAGGAGGAATGTCCTAGGCGGCGGCATCATCTCAGGCGGTGGCACATGACAGTGGGTGCACGTGCGAGCAACAACCACCAACCGATGGTGGTGGCTAGTGGAACATGGGCGATAGGCGCGCATGCAGCGGGAGCTGGCTAGAGAGACGGAGAAAGCAGCAACAAATCAGGGTTCTCCCCTTCCAAGCAATGTCGATGTCAATGCCACCGATTAGGAGCGATGGATGGACATGGGGATGAAAGGATCCGATGTCAGAGTAGGCCGAAGGGAAGAATCCAGCATCAGAGAGTGCCGATCCGATGAGGTGGCATGTGGATCCGAGCCGATGAGATGGCGTAGGCCGTCCTCTTCCTCCCGATGTGTAGGATCTATCATGGTGGAGCATGGATCCAGTGATGGCATGCCCGATCGTTGTGCCTAGATTTGGTGATGGTGGGCCATGAATAGTGGCAGTGATGTGTCATGATGGAGATCCGATGGTGGCGGCACTCAAATCTAGTGATGGTCGCACGGGCAGACGATGGTCGGCGGCTGGCAATCGGATGTTCGATTTTGGATGGAACAGAGATGGAAGGAGGAAGGACCCAGAGGAAGAAAAAGCCTGGAAGGTTCCAAGAGAAAAAAAGAGTTTTTTATTTTTAATTTTCTTCTATTGTTCATGGCCGTTCTCCTGATTGTGGCTTTGCTGAAGGAAAAAATCCTATTTCCCGGATCAAGTTCGTTCAGATCTAATTAGATCAAGAGAGATATTTCAAAATTTTTTTCTTTTAGATCCAAATCAGATCTGAGACTCTTCAAATTTGATCTTATTGATCTGATAAAATAAAATAAAAATAAATTAAATCTAATTTAATTATACCTATATTTTAGGTAATCCAATTATCCTGTGATGATCCCGATGTTTGCCTGAGATTCTGGATGTAGCCACGCAGGCGCCTGGCCTCTACCAGTATCCACTCAGGCAAGATCTAGATATCTTCTCCTTCTCAATCTATGCTCCAAAAATTAGATCTAAATCTGATTTTGAAGGTCTTCAAAATAGCTTTTGAAGATCAGTCATTGTCTCTTATAGCAGTACTGCCTTCTTCCTTTCCTGTCGCCTTTCTCTTGCTTGGATCGCACAAAACTCGAGCCCAAGGACTCTTAGACGTGGATAAGAGAGAGAGGACCGAAAGATGGCATGGAGAGGAAGAGAGAGAAACTTTGTGGCATGGGCAAGGGGCAGAAGCTCTTAATTCTAGGCGCAGATAGGGTTTATATAGACCCTACTGTGCCATGCAGTGCCACATCATCCCGGCCAATCACGGCTCTTTGTGCAATTAGATCTAAATTTGATTGATGGGATGATATCATCTAATCCAATCAAATTAGAGTCCCTCGTAAACCTCCTTAAGTGGCACCAAGAATGGTCAAATAGGACTCTTTGGTGCCACTTAATTTGAAACCATGAAGCAACCTAGAGTCCCATCTGTATGGGACTCCAGATGTCATCCTCATGGGGCGCACACCTCCTTAGGCATGCGCCCCCTCCCTTTCAACATTTTAACAGGGGGACAAAGCCCCATCTTCTCTCCTATGGGTGCATGACACATGGCCAGATGTCAAGTGTCAAAGGTCAATATTTGACCAAAGTCCAAAGACAAAATTTAGTAGGTGATGGAAAATGGTAGGTGTTGTCTCAAATTTATCTCGTAAATTAAGACAACCCTTTTCTGATCTGGACAAGTTTCAGTCAGACCAAGTAAAGGTTACTGAGTGAGCCTAGACATATTTGGCTTAGTCAAGACAAGCTTTAATGATTGTTGAAGGAGAACATTAGGCTCAATCGTGTGCTAGCATGATTTCCTTGAACCTAATTGAATCTTATTCAAATTAATTAAACTGAGTTAGTCCAATTGATAATATCCAAATCCAAACCATTATTTGTGTGATCTAGTTAGGTTCAATTCCATATGGTAATGGGATATGTCGCAATTTCTATCATCATCATCATCGAAACACCTTCTAATGGATCAAAACTTTTCTGATTCAGACAACTAGCATGATCGATCATCCAAATCATTCTAATTGTTCCCAAAATTCATTAGTGACACCTAGCAGCATATGTTGGCAACCTATCAGAACTAAAAATGAACCTCTCAATGTAGTTACTTGTGTGATTAAGTTCCTCTATCTTGAGCCCCGATCGGATTAGGGTTAAGGTGATCTCGTCAAACCCTAATTTTCGTCATATGAATTAATCATTCGATTCAAGTTCAATATGAAAATCCTAATAAAAATTCTTTCTATTATTTCACTCTGCCATAGCCATGGACTTATGGACTTGATTCTTATGATCATCATAGGGCTGCTCCTCATCTACCGAGGTAGATAAATCTTCTATCGGTGCAATCCAATTCCTACAATGAACATGCTATAGCCAACATATACCTCAGGATTTTGAATGTCTAGAAGATCGAGTCATGGTGTAGTCAAACTATAACACCCTTAAGGTGAACTACCAATACACCTCAGGTCAAAGAACCAGACACACCACTGTAGCTTCGATGCATAGGATTATCTCACCATCTCTCAGCCTTCTGCTATCCTTAGGATCCTGTATAAAAGTGCATAAATGAGCACTAGAACCAGAGTCAGGCACCCAACTGGATGCAAAAGAAATCATAAGGTTCAATTCAATAACGAGCATACCTCTAGAAGGACCTGTCTCCTTCTTATTCTTTAGGGTGGCTAGGTATGTAGGGCAGTACCGCTTCCAGTGGCCCTCAGTATTATAATGAAAATACTTTCCTTTGTCAGTAGCCTTCTTCTTCAGCTTTGCCTTTTTTTTCTTTCCACCTTCCATCTTCTGCCTTTTCACAGACTTCTTCTTCTTTCCAAAAGACTTTCTCTTGAAAGAAGTTCATTTCATAGCAAGTACTGAGTCTTTAGAATCTTTCATAGAAAGCTCAGCAGTAACCAACATTTTCATAAGCTCGGCCAGAGTATTCTGAAGTTTATGCATATGGTAGTTCATGATGAACTGCCCATATGCATCAGTCAAAGATTGTAGAATTATATCATTCTGTAGATCCTGGTCTAACTTCACTCCGAGCTTCTCAAGCTCTTCCAAGTCCTTGATCATCATCAGACAATGATCTTGAATTGACTGTCATCACGCAATTTAGCCATAAAGAGTCATTTAGTGATCTGATATTTGGCTGTGCAACTCTATTCACCAAACAACTCTTGCAGGTGAGCCAACATTTGGTGGGTAGTTTTGATATCTTCATGTTGACGCTGAAGCTCATCAGACATCGAGCCCAACATGTAGTATCTGACCTTATTATCTTCATCCATCCATTTGTCAAGAGACGCTCTCTATTCAGCGGACGAACGGGTTGCTAAGGTAGGAGGATCCTGATCCAATACATGAGTTAACTTCTCAAAATCTAAAATAATTTTGAAGTTTTGAAGCCAATCCTTGTAATTGGATCCGATCAGTCTATGGGTGTCCAGGATACAGGCTAGTGGGTTGGATGCAGACATTTTTTTTTCCTATAGAGAGTAAAAGTTTCTAGTTAGATTTTGTAATTAAGACTTGAATAATTTATTTAGGGATTTGATTTTTAAACAAAATAGCTTTCACTATTTTTTTGGATCCCTATACTCTCTCTGTAGAAATGCAAAAATCTTCATGATTAATGATTTCTAGTGGGTGGTGTAGTCCCACCAACTGACTCATCACCTCACCTAACAATTATTAGTGATGGGTTAGCCAATGGATGAACAACTCTTGTCCAATGATTCTCTAATCATGGTGCACCCAGGCTTGGTCTCTAATTCATGAATCTAACTGTGTCTGGAATATTGATTCACTCCTTAGTTAAGTCAGACCCACCATTTGCATAGATTGAATTCCTAATTGAGTCTCTCATCATATCCAAAATATTGAGCCCAATCCATTCTCCAGCCCGTAGCATCCAATGCCTAATAGACATGGTTGCATCTTCTCGATGCAATTGAACTACTATGACCAGTCAAGAACAATCAACCCCGGGAAGGTCCCTCATATCTATAATGGTGAAAGACCTTAGACTTAATCTTTTCTTAGGAAGATTTGATTTAGGTCTCTTTAAACTTAACTTGACATAGCCATAACCATTATGACTAACCTAGTGGCATGGGTTAGCTCGGATTATTAGCCACCTTAGGTCAGGACTAAGCCAACAAATATGGTCAGGTAAGTGAGATTGATGGAAGGGATATACCATTAACTTGATAAGAACGCATTCGAGTTGAGTAGCTCCCAATTAAAAATCAGTCGATCATATCTACCAAACTTATCTTAGACAACAAATTGTTGAACCAGAACCAATCGGGTTAGCTTACAATCCAGACTAACCACTGAGCCTAATTAGGTCTTAACTTGATTGATTACTCATGTGACTCGACCTTAATCCAGACTTAATCCTATTAGACTGATCAATTTAAGCACTCTTGATCCCATCTAACCAACTCTTGATTTGGTTTAATCAACCGCTAGACCAAATTGAGCTACCCAAGCCTGAACCCAATTTTATGAATATATCTTAGATCTGAAAATTCTTAATTTTAGACTTAATATATTTCATAATCTCAATTCTTAATTAAATTTAAGGTTCATAAACAAAACATATAAATAAATTCCTAGGATTTCAGGATCTAGGATTTTGCAGAAAATAAGTTTTTGATTTCTGATTAAGGACGAACGCGCAGCACCCTTACACATCATAAGAATATTCCATCGAATGGAAGGAGAGGACATTTAAATCCTACTTCGTTCTTATGATCGGATGGCCAAGGAGAATGCCTTAATCAGTAACATAATAAATCTACAAAACTAGTTAGATCTACATATATATTACATATATAAAATTGATCTAACTTAAAAATATATTTTGCATATATCTCATGTATCATATCATGCATGTTTTCAGATCTAAATTATCTCATAAATATCTAAAATATAAAATTTAAATTTAATCATATCAAATTAAATTTATTAAAGATAACTTTGTAGAACTAGTCTGCAACTAGTCTAAACATACATCTATCATATCTCATATAAATAAAATTAAATAAATTTATTTTCTATTTTTTAGATTTAATTATAATATTTATAATATCAAAAAATATTAAATAAATAGATCTAAAAATTATAATTAATTAAATTAAAATTATGATCATCCTAGACTATACATAGAATAATTCTATTCCTAGTCTAATCATGCATTTCATACATCTTAGATCTAAATTATTTAATTTTTTTAATTTTTGATTTCAGATCTAATCACATATAATGTGATATCTAAAATCATCTAATTATTATATAAAAATTATATTAAAATTAATTTTAATTAATTATGAAACCTGGCTCTGATACCAATTGAAGGGAAAAATCCTATTTCTCGGGTCAAGTTAGTTCAGATCTGATTGGATCAAGAGGAATATTTTAAAAAAAAAAATTTAGATCTAAATCAAATCTGAGACTCTTCAAATCTAATTTTATTGATCTAATAAAATAAAATAAAATAAATTTAATTTAATTTAATTATACCTATATTTTGGATAATCCAATTATCTTATGATGATCACGATATTTGCCTGAGGTTCTAGATGTAGCCATGCAGGTGCCTGGCGTCTATCGGTATCCACTCAGGTAGGATCTGAATATCTTCTCCTTCTTAATCTATGCTTCAAAAATTAAATCTGGATCTAATCTTGAAGGTCTTCAAAATAGCTTTTGAAGATCAATCATTGTCTCTTACAGCAGTACTGCCTTCTTCCTTTCCTGTCGCATTTCTCTTGCTTGGATCGCACCAAACTCAAGCCCAAGAACTCTTGGACATAGATAGGAGAGAAATGACCTAAAGATGGCATGGAGAGGGAGGGAGAGAAACTTTGTGGCATAGGCAAGGGGCAGAAGCTCTCAATTCTAGGTGCAGACAAGGTTTATATAGACCCTGCTGCACCATGCAGTACCACATCATCCCAAGCAATCATGGCTCTTTGTGCAATCAGATCTAAATCTGATTGATGGAATGACATCATCTGATCCAATTAGATTAGAGTCCCTCATAAACCTTCTTAGGTGGCGCCAAGACTAGTCAAATAAGACTCTTTGGCGCCACCTAATTTGAAACCATGAAGCAATCTGGAGTCCCATCTGTATAGGACTCCAGGCGTCATCCTCATAGGGTGCATGCCTCCCTAAGCATGTGCCCCCTCCCTTTCTACTTTTTAGTAGGAGGACAAAGCCCCATCTTCTCTTCTATGGGTGCATGACACATTGGCAGATATCTAAGTGTCAAAGGTCAACATTTGACCAAAGTCTAAAGACAAGATTTAGTAGGTAACAGAAAATGGCAGGTGTTGTCTCAAATTTATCTCATAAATTAAGACAATTCTTTTCTGATCTGGACAAGCTGTAGTCAGATCAAGTAAAAATTTTTGAGTGAGCCCAAACACATTTGGCTCAGTCGAGATAAGCTTTAATGATTGTTGGAGAACATTAGGTTCAATCGTGTGCTAGCATGATTTTCTTAAACCTAATTGAATCTTATTCAAATCAATTAAATTGGGTTAGTCTAATTGATGATATCCAAATCCAAATTCTTGTTTGTGTGATCCAATTAGATTTAGTTTCGTATGGTAATGGGATATGTCGCAATCTCTATCGTTGTCATCATCGAAACACCTTCCGATGGATTAGAACTTTTTTGATTCAAACAACTCGCATAATCGATCATCCAAATCATTCTAATTGCTTCCAAAATCCATCAGTGATACCTAGCAGCATATGGTGGCAATCCATCAAAACTGAAAATAAATCTCTTGGTGCAGTTACCTATGTGATTAAGTTTCTCTATCTTGAGCCCCGATCGGATTAGGGTTAAGGTGTTCTCGTTAAACCCTAATTTCCATCATATGAATTAATCATTTGATTCAAGTCCAATGTGAAAATTCTAATAGAAACTCTTTCTATTATTTCACTCTGCCATGGCCATGAGCTTATGAACTTGATTCTTATGATCATCAAAGGACTACTCCTCATCTACCGAGGTAAATAGATCTCCTATCGGTGTAATCCAATTCCTACAATGAACATGATATAGCCAACATATACCTCAGAATTTTGAATGGCTAGAAGATCGAGTTATGGTGTAATCAAACTATAACATCCTCAAGGTGAACTGTCGATGCACCTCAGATTAATGAACTAGACACACCACTGCAGCTTCGAGCCAGTCATCGACGAGAAGGTAGACTTTCTCATGACTGCTCGAGGTAGTCATGCTCAGTGCCCTCGTTCTCTAATGAGTACCTATACTCTCGCTTCGATGTCTCTACACCGTAGACTCAAGACTTATCTATCTTAAAGAAGCAATCATATACCAACCTTTCAGATCAATCACCATTCTCATGATAATCCTACAGTCGGAAGCATTTTATGAGTTAATAATGAAAGTTCATGTCATAAATTTTTAACTCTTGAAAATATGAACCATCATCATCATTAACTCAAGGAATGTATCAAAGATACTTTTAAATACACACTACGATAGAAAATAATTTATTTTATTATTTATAGTCAAAATTATAATTTTGCCCTTAGATGTGTATTACAAGTGTCGGCCAATTTTGGCTTCTAGGGCATACATATCTAACATTTGCATGGTGTTCAAAAAAAAAATTATGAAGGTTGAGGTGCTAGTGATTTTATTTGGCATGATAGAGGAGAGATCGCTCAAGGACTCGAGGTCGAGGTGGAGCTAAAGAAGCAACTATTCAGTCTAGTGGAAGGCTGAAAAAATAGTTGGAGTGTATTCAGTGATACGACTGGTTGGAGACTTGAGGGTGATGGAAATGGATGATCCATGAAGGTCCAACAGATTAGGGTTGGGCAGCTATAGAACGACACAGAGATGAGGTAGGGAGCACTAGAGTGCTGCAGTAGCATTTTGCTGAAGACACAGGGGCTAAGAGAGTCTTGGCGGTGCAGAGTCGAGAGAGGTATCTCAGTAGAGAGTGTTAGGAGGCATTTTAGGAAGACCTGGAGTAGGTCTCAGAGAGAGCCAAGAGGTCTCAAGGAGTTCCAAGAGGTCTTGGACTGTTGAAAGTGTCCTGAATCAGGTTTCTTCTACAGGAGCACCAAAGAGAGTCACAGTTTAGGTGAAGGATCAGTTATGTGTAGCAAGAAAGGATCTGGATACCTATGAGAAGATGATGTCAAGATGAGGTAGGGAGCACTAGAGTGCTGCAGTAGTGCTTCCCTAAAGGCATGGGGCTGAGAGAGGCTCAATAGTGTAGCAGCCGAGGGAGGTATCTCAGTGGAGAGTGTCAGGAGGCATCTCAGGGAGACTGAGAGTAGGTCCCACGAAGAGCTAGGGAGTCTCAGAAGTCTCAGGATGAGATAGGTGGGTTTGAGCCTAGGACAAGATTTGAGTTGTAGTTCCTTCAGATGCAACTGAAGCGATGGCTAGTGCAGGGGTAGAAGAAGATGAGAAGTACTAGGATGGAATTTTTTAGGATTCAATCATTGGATTTAGAAAAGTTGGATGAGGTCTTGTGTCTCAGAGGTGCTCACGGGTTATGGAGGTATCTGAGATGACTTCGATCGGGTCCATAGAGTGCAGAGGGTTCGAAGGAGCAGCGACGGTGTACGAGATGCAGCGGTAGGTCCAGTAGTGTAGCATTGGATGGTTGGCCTTGGGTGACTCAGTGATAGAGTTAGGATCTTTGGCAACATTAGATGGACTTCGGGTATAGGTGGAGCTCCGAAGTGGTGGCTTCATAGGTGGAGAGAATTTGGCATGAGTTCAAAGTGGAGAAGTGCAGAAGGATCAATATCCTTGCACCAGTGCTGATGATGCATAGTTCTAGGTAAAGCGGCACGTACAGGTGGATAGGCATAGTTTTGAGGAGATCATCTCAGATGGTATAGCATGTACTAGTGCAGGAATGTTGTAGGTTCTCCAGGAAAGTCCAAGGAAGGTGATGCAGCTGCTAAGCAGAAGGGATCCCACAATTCAGGATGGCGCTAAGAAGGAAGCCAAGACTTCAGCTATGGAGACGGTCATCCTAAAGGTCTTCAAGGATGCACAGCAACTAAAAAGGATTGGTAGAGGCATTAGAGTTTGCATAGTGAGCTGTCTAGGTGCGCTGCAGAGCACAGGTCGGTGTTGCAGTCACGAGGTTAAAGTAGGAGGACATCAGTTCAAAGCTAATGAGTGCGGTGGAGCACGAGTCTTAGAAGCTATGGAGCATAGGTCAGTGTTGCAACTTATGAGGCGAGGTGGCTTTGAGGGAACGGTGTCAACTCTAGAGGTAGCAGGATGATGCAGACGATTCACATGGGATTTGCCAAGGCTTGGATGCACCAAGATGGAGATTGTTAGGATTAGTGGTGCTCCCAAGCCTTAGGAGACCACTAGAGGAGTTAGGGTTTGGCTCTGGGAGACTAGGATAGGTGTAGTCCTAGGGCTAGGATCGATTTTGGTCCTAAGTTGGAGGATCAGCCCTCCACGGTCATGAAGCCCTGGTTTGGGTCTCATGGGGGCTACTCAGAGTTTAGACTAGATTTGGATCCATGGAATTGAGTGCATGATCAGACCATGGATATACATGGAGTTGGGTGAGTGCATTCGGACTGGGTTAGCCTAAAAATTTTTTTATGGGTTAGAGTTTCGATCCATGTATAGGTATATATATACATGTATATTATAAATCCTAGGATGTGAGACAAAGAGTAACAAAGTTCACCATTTTCTCCCACATCTCTCCCTCTCTCTAGTTTTTCTTCACACACCAAGGTGCCCTAGGGGGCACACCTCCAAGCGTGGAGGAAGGAGGCACGCCCTACTCTTCCTTCAGCCTCAAAAATGTCAAGCGATCCTACGCAACAAGGATGTGGGAGCTTTGATCCCATACCCTAGCCTTCTAAAATAATAGCATCTTGTACCAAGCACCTGATCATAGATCTCGTCATCTATGGGTGCAATCGAGCCCTTAAGGGTAGGTTGGGATCTAATATCTATCACACAATCCTAAAAATTAAAGTTATAGCTATTCTAAGTTTGTACTGAAAATCAAAATACCAATAAAAAATAATTAAAAAAACTTATACAAAACTCCTAGCTCCCCACCATCCAGTCTCCTAACCATCGCTGGTGAATCTGCTGGTAGATCTCAATCCTACCAGGAAGCTCACCATCCTCTACATCTCTCTACAATCTAAAAATAATTAATAAAAAAATTTTAAATAGTTAAAGAGTTAAAATATGCTAAATAAAAATTACTTACCATCTGCTCTATATAGCAAGCGAATGGCCTCGAACCTCCATAGTGTGAGACAGTCTATCTCACCCGATTTGCAGCATTTTGGGCACATCGACCCTATATAGTTAATAGTCAAATTAATAAGTAACTAACTAAATTTGAAAATAAATGATTCAATTATTAAACTCTAAAAAAAAAGAAAGTTTTGGATGCTTAACCTGATATGCTGGGTCCTTGTACATGCGGCATATGATAGCTCAGTCTTTGAAACCAATGTTGTCATATGGCTACTGTCGCATTGCCTCCACTCTATGGTCATGCACTACAGCATACCAGTGGTGATGAATGCAATGTTGGTACTATTTAAAATGCAAGCATAGATGATCATCCATAACTCACCACACGTGATCGTACTCGAAATCAATAATATCAAATATAGCCTATTAATAAAAAATATTATAAAAATATAGTACTAATTAAATATTTTACTAAATATTATTTTATCTATAAGTGGCTATAGAAGACCTTCCGCTAAGCTTGTATAATTAGATGCTAATCTAAGAGCATCGCAAGGGCAAAGCTATGGCATATGATACCTAGCTCAATCTTCCATAGCTTGCACCAACCCTTAAGGGGCCTGGTGAAGCCAAGCAAAATCTCGATATGGAGATGCTTTCCCTCATGCTCACATCTCCAATGCTCAAGGATGAGGTTCTTTGACAGACCTCGCCCTCGCCTCACCACGAACAAAGAATGGCCTAAAACAGTAATGAATAAATTATTAGTATGATAGCTATCTATAAACCTAACAAGTATAATTAAAATCAAATTTTATTATATAAAAAAAATTAAAATACCACTCAGATCTGCCTTACTTGGACCCATCTCTATAGGGCCTTCTAGCGCTCCAATAGTGCGATAGTGGAAATAGGGGAAGGCTCATCCTCAGGGGTAGGCTGGGAACTCAAACATCATCATCTCCCTCCTGGCGCCATACCTACAATGCTTAAACTATGCATATAACTAACTTGATAAATAAATAAATATAATAATGAACAAAAATAGTGAAAAATACATAAATACTAATGAATAGATGATAATTATCATAAATTACTAAATAAAAATATTAAAAATATAATAATTAAAATTTATTTTAAAAAATTAATATTTTATGGGAAAGAAGCTCACCAATGTAAAGAGCTTGATTTATGGGTTCAAATGGATCAAATTTCATGCAAATCAAAGCTAAATTGGCAAAGTTACGAAGTTCAAAATTTAAATGAAAAAAAATTCAGCTTAAGTCGGCTCACTCGATTCAGCCGGCATGCCTATCAGCCGGCCCGCATCCAACACAGCCCAGCCCGCTTTGACCCAACAGACTAACCCAACCCACGTGTAAAGAAAGGCCCGACCCATCTCCCCCAAACCTTGACGTCACCCTGATGTTAGGAAAGCACGTGGTCCATCATGGACCGAATGCCAGCATGGTAGGCATGGACCCTTAAAGGGTCCATATAAAAACTATTACAGCATTCAGGGGCATTCTCATAATTTGATCTGACATGGCAGCTACTGGTTGGCTGCGATCTTCAACGAATCCAGTCTATAGTGTCCAGCGGCATAGTTAACCACCATCCGATGGCCCTCGTCTCTCCCGATCGACATCCAATGGTTGGGACTCATTCCGAGTGTGATTAGGATTTTGTCGGCATTCTTATGCATGATCGAATGGTCGAAAATGCTCTAGGCTTCGATCCAATGGCTCAGATTTGAGCTGAGCATGAATCAAGGGGTTATGCGATGGTTTTGTGATGGATTTAAGGCCATTTGATCAAGATCCAATGGCCAAGAATATTCTGGATGATTAAATTTGATCCAGACTCCGATTTGAGTCCAATAAGCACTCAAAAATCCCTATTTTTCTCTTCTATTTAACTGCTCTTCATGCCAGATCTTGGCAACAACCCACAGGGCCCTCTAAGCTCTCTTCTCTCTCCCCTTCTCTTCTTTTCTCCTCTCTTCTTCTTTTTTCTTTTCTTTTTCTTTTTCTTTTTTTCTTTATCTAGGAGATTCCAATATGTCGGAAGCTAGCAAAATCAAATCTATGTACGACTAGAGGTCTCATTTCCAGGGGAGTAAGGGAAGTCCTTCGATCATGAGAGTTTATAATTTGAACTCTATATTTCTTTTTATTGGGCAATAAAATTTCTTCATCTTTTACATGTCTTCCTTATTTATATTTTAATATTGAATTTTTTATAATTTATATTTAAGGAGATAAATCATAATCATAGATAGATACGGTATGTGCTCAGATTAGAATGAATTGTAAGAAATAATTAGATTTATATTTATGTTTTTTGATTGCATAATCTAAATAGTCTATATCTGTGAGATAGGTCATGATCATGTTAGATATGATCCATGCTTGGTAGAATAGGTTATGTTAGAATTATATCAAAGAAACATATATCTCATAAGATTGCATGTTGACAATAGAAAGATTGTATGAATTAATTATAAACTTAAATATTGAAAGAGAAAACTGAAACCCTTAACAATTTTTCTTATTCTTAATTAATTATAATTAATTTTATTTTATTTTAATTTATAAAATCTTAATTAGTTCTCTTTAATTTACTACTTTAAATTTTTATTTTAAAAATTAATTTTAAATTTTAATTCTTCTAAATTAAATTGAATGTAACTCAGCCTTCAATTTTTGAAAAAATCGATATCTAACTCACCACTATTCTAGTTAATATTAAATTGGATCTAGTTTTAATTTGATGCTGTAATAATAAGAAATCAAATTTTTGACACCATTATCGGAGATTATAGCATGGTTACTTCAATAAAATAAATTTAAAAAAATATAAAATTAAAAAAACTAAAAAATTTTAATTAATTTTTTATTTATTACTTTATATGCTTTACTACCTTATTTATTTTATTGCTTTATTGCATAATTTATTTTATTATCTTATTTATTTTACTATTTTGTTTTACTATTTTATTATCTTTTATGCTTTACTTATTTATTTATTTTATTGCTTTATAATTTTAGTTTATTATTTACTGCTTTTTTTATCTTTGCTTTTCATACTTTATTCTACTAATCAGTAATTTATCTTTTATTATCTATCAATTTAATTTAATTGCTTAAATACTTGTTATTTATGCTTTCTTTAAATTTTTGCTTTATATTGCTTTTCATATATAATTCATTAATTACTTTCTATCTAGACTACCTTAATTGCATAGTTAAATAATTATTTTATTTTACATAATTAATTTGCTACTTTTTATAATTTAGAATAAATTATTATCTTCAAAGGTTGATTTAATTTCTTAGGTTACCTAGTTATCTTTTAAGACTAGTGTAATTTACTTTCCAATTAGTTAGATCCTCTAAATTAGTTTAGATAAAATCTAATATCATTAATCTAATTAACTTAATTAAAATCTACTTTTTATTTTTTTGGCTTTACATAATCTAATATAAATGAAAAACAAACACACCTCATAACACTTAATTAATATAGAGAAATTAATTAAATCTTAAAAAACTTAACCTTTTTGGATACCTTGTTTTGTTTGCATTGCATATTCATAATACACTTTAAGGGCACAACCCATTAAACAAGATAAGATGGAAATTTAATCATCCTTTCCTAGCCCACAAACCACCATCCTTCATATTGTATTGACCTAGACCTTAACTTAAAATCAATTAGACTTTTGCCCTTAAGGATATTCGAGCTCAATAGGACAAGAAATCCTAAGAGTTGGACCGGATTAGGATTAGTCAGTTCTACTGGTGTCTAAGACAAGTGGTTCGGGACTGCATCCCAAAGAAAGGTGGTTACTTAATTTATTCTGTTAGCTTATCTGACCAAGATAATTGATGTCTAAGAAAAGCAACGGAGGGACTCCCACCAATCTTATATTTACCTAGCCAGTTGAGTGGCTAATTTTTTACCTGAAGGGCTTGAAGGTGACCTTAGCAGTTAGGAGCTGTCTAGATCTAGGTTAACCCTAGGATAGAGTCCATTCTTGCTTAACTTATTTGTCTTTACAATTCAAACCTTAATTAAAACACTCTCTTCTATCATCCTTAGATCTAGGATCATTTAGGCTCTCATATTTAGAATTCTTTCTCCTTTTTTTCTTTATTCTTTAAAATAAAATAAATAATAATTAAAGATGGATCTTGATAGTATGTATGCTAACCTAAACCATAGAGTAGATCATCTAGAAGCCAATAAATTTTTTTTCTATCCATCTTTTCTTCCTGCATAATAAGTTTGTACAATTTGTTCAAGCCCCACTTATTATATAAGTGAATGCCCACATCGATTTTCTAAGTATATTTATAAGCAAATTTATCAAGATCAAACCCAAATAGCCTACAAACCAAAAAATAATCAATACTTTGACACTTACAATCTAAGTTGGGGGGCTCAACCAAATTTTTTGTAGCAATCATAATCAGTGATTACCCCAGTGCCATAAGAACCCACATTCATGGATGCACCTTATGATATGTCCTACCCATATTATCAATATTCTCCAAATAATAGTGAGTCAACTTTTAAGGAGAGGATTCAGCAAGTAGTAGATGAGTTAGAATTTACCAATCAGCCATTAAATAATCTAGTGGAACAAAAGCTTAATTGTTTAGAAAAATGCTTAGAAGTCATGATAAAGTCACAAAACGAACTTATGCAAACATTTAAAGAACTAGAGAAGCAAGGGCTTATATTCAATCAGCAGGAGAAGAGAGAGTTGCCTAGTCAGCCTAAGAGTGATCCTGAGAGACCATACCTGGATAAAAATTTTAATATCCCAAAAGCTTTTTCTAAATAATCAATTAAAACTTTTGAAAATAATATGATCATAAAATAACATAGCACAACCAAAAGATCCTTTTAGACCATATTAATGAGGCAACAAAATATAGGGTAGAACAAGAATAGTGAGATAAACCATTTTCATCATCATCTTCTTTATCTATGGGCATAGAACAATCTCGTGAAACTAAAAAGATCCTCTTAGACCATATTACTGAGGCAACAAAATATAGAAAAGAACAAGAATGGTGGGATGAATCAATTCTATCACCCTATTTTCATATAGACTCATTCCCAAGTGCCTTAGTATCATCCAATCCTTAGGGACAAACTGATGTGATGATAGATCTAATAGAGACTTTCCAAGAGCCACAGTTGAATAATACATTAGAGGAAGCTTTACCCATAATTTTTCTCTAAAATTCGTTAAATCCCTATTTAACTCATTATGGAGTAGATGATTTTGATGACAATGGACACAATACAGAAGTTAATGATCAAGTAGATACACCCCACTCTAAAATCATCCTACTATGGATTGAAAAACTTGTGCCACTACCTAGCCCCCCAATAGCTTTCTTATTAGAACCACCAACTAATCTAGAATTGAAGCCTCTTCTTGATGAACCTACAGACACACTACCAGTAATACCTACCTAGAAAGATCAACTTATAGTTATTCTAAAAGCACATAAAGAAGCTATTGGATGGGATACTACTGAAATTAGGGATAACAATTTTATGAATGATTTTTCTGTATTTGGCACTACTTTTTAGGATAGCTTCCAAAATTTATCTACAATATTAAAATGATGTATGGAGGTAGATTTAAAATTACTTTAAAAAAATGCCATACTTTAGATTAGAAAGAGTTTATGCCAATACATATCATACCCGAAAAAGGAATTATGGTAGATCAGGTTATAATTGAAGAAACTCCTAAACCACCACTCCCGATTTCGGCCAATCAAACACAATCCCTTCTTGATCATCCCAAAAACTATAATAATTTTAAATTCTAGTATAACATACTTGCTTTGAATATATTATTGATTAGGGCTAAGTCTCATCGTCGAAAAGCATTTCATGAATAATTTTCTACCATGATGACAAGGCCTCTTAATTGGCCTTATCTTTTTGGAATTCTAAAAGATGCACTAAAAATGATTATATCTAAAACTCCTTCATAAAGTCCAGTTAAAGACGTTAAATTTAGCGCTTACTGAAAGGCAACCCAACTTTCAGCTTTTGCTTTTGCATTTTTTTTCTTTTTAGTTTACCTTTCTTTCAAGACTAAGTTGGGGGGAGAACTACAAACTCATGCTAAACAAAGAATAAATAAAGCCCAGATCGAAGACAAGAAATATACTAAACCAGGTGAACTCTTTTCTTCCTATTTTTTTTGTCATTTATCACACTCTATTCTTTTCTCCATTAAGGATAATGAAAATTAAGTTGGGGGGAAGGATAAATTTATTATTTAAGTCCTCAAATATGGTAATACTTAGTCTTACATACTTGATTTCATATTGATTTAAAATTTTTTAAATATTTTAATTGATGATTGATTAATGGCTTAAAAAATTTTTGAAATACTAAGGACCAAATTTTTAAGAAAATCTAATAAATAGTCTTGTCTTGAATAGATAAATTTTTGAGTGATTCTAAAGCCTTCTTCTAGCCTATATTCAATAATGAATCTACTTTATATAGGTATAAGTGAAAAAAAATTATAAAAAAATTTAAAAAAAAATAAAGAGCAAGTTCTAAATATTGATCTTCCATCGAGTAACTGGGTCCCGTTGCCTAAGTAAGCAATGTTATTTATGTTAAAAAATTAGCAATATAAAGAAGCTTGTTATACAGTTAGTTTTAACCTATAGCCTATTTGACTCAAGTCAGTAAATTCGAGGGATGTTCTACACCTAATGCCCTAAAGCCAACTGGTTTAAGAGTCATTGATCTAAAGTTCGCTACAAGGATTAGATAAAAAGCTTAAGAGGTTAAAATATTGCACTAACTATATAAATTTAGAAAAAACTCTAGTCCATACTAAAGATAAAGGATTTAAAAAATAAAGATGGAAAATTGATCAAAGAAAAGCTCTAAAATTTTATGTTCTTCACTTAATCACTATTTGGGATGGAATTAATAATCCAATGATGTATCTCTTAAATCTCTAATCAGATATCAACTGACTTTAGAATGACCTAAAAAAACTTTCATATCCCATCAAGTTGGTACATACTTCTAATCTTTCTTTTTTTACTTGAGGATAAGTAAAACTCAAGTTAGAGGATGTGATAATTATCATAAATTACTAAATAAAAATATTAAAATATATAATAATTAAAATTTATTTTAAAAAATTGATATTTTTATTAATATTTTATAGGAAAGATGCTTATCAATGTAAAAAACTCAACTTATGGGTTCGAACGAATCAAATTTCATGCAAATCAGAGCTAAATTGGCAAAGTTATGAAGCCTAGAAGTTAAATAAAAAAAAATTGGCTTAAGCTGGCTCGCTCGACTCAGCCGACGTACCTATCTGCTCGCCTGCATCCAACACAACCCAGCCCATTTTGGCTCAGCAGACCAACCCAGCCCACATGCAAAGCAAGGCCTGGCCCATCTCCCCTAGGCCCTGACGTCAGCGGTCCATCGTGGACCAAATGCCAGTGCGGTAGGCATGGACCCTTAAAAGGTCCACACAAAAACTATCATGGCATTCAGGAGCATTCTCATAATTTGATTTACACAATAACTACTGGTTGGCTATGGTCTTTGATGAATCTAGTCCACAAGATCCAGCGGCATAGTTAAGCACCATCCGATGGCACTCATCTCTCTCGATCAGCATACAATGGCTGGGACTCATTCTGGATGTGATTAGGATTTTCTCAGCCTTCTTATACGCAATCGAATGATCAAAAATGCTCCTGGCTTTGATCCGACAGCTCTAATTTGATCTAAGCATGAATCAAGGGGTTATGCAATAGTTTTGTGATGGATTTAAGGCCATTTGATCAAGATCCGATGGCCAGGAATATTTTTGGATGATTAAATTTGATCCAAATTTTGATTTGAGTCCAACAAGGACTCAAAAATTTCTATTTTTCTTTTCTATTTAACCCCTCTTCACGCCAGATCCCGGTAGCAGCCCACAAGGCCCTCTAAGCTCTATTCTCCCTTCTTCTCTCTCTCCCTTCTCTTTTCTCTCTCCCTTCTCTTATCTTCTCCTCTCCTCTTCTTTTTTCTTTTTTTTCTCTTTTTTCTTTATCTGGGAGATTCCAATATGCTAAAAACTGGCAAGATCAAATCTATGTACGGCTAGAGATCTCGTGTTCAAGAAAGTAAGGAAAGTCCTTCAATCATGAGAGTTTGAAATTTGAACCCAGTATTTTTTTTTATTGGACAACAAAATTTCTTCATCTTTATATGTCTTTCTTATTTATATTTTAATGTTAAATTTCTTATAATTTATATCTAAGAAGATAAATAGTAATTGCAGATAGATACGGTCTGTGCTCAGATTAAGATGAATTATAAGAAATAATTAGATTTATGTTTATATTCTTTGATTGCATTATCTAAATAGTCTATGCCTATGAAATAGATCATGATCGTATTAGATATGGTCCATGCTTAGTAGAATAAATTATATTAGAATCAAATCAAAGAAACATATATCTTATAAGATTGCATGTTAATAATATGAAGATTGCATGAATCAATTATAAATTTAAATATTAAAAGATGAAACTGAAAACCTAGATAACTTCTTTTCCTATTCTTAATTAATTCCATAAAAACCCTAAAAGTGACCTTTTTATTTTAATTTGCTAAATCTTACTTAGTTCTATTTAATTTACTACTCTAAATTTTTGCTTTAAAGATTAATTTAATTTTATTTTTTTTAATTAAATTGAATGTAACTCAGCCTTTAATTTTTGAGAAAATCGATACCTGACTCACCACTATCCTACTTAATATTAAAATTAAATTTAATTTTTATTTGATGCTATAACGACAAGCAATCAATAGAATTGTGTTATATACCATTATTGTAAGAGAAGATTCAACAAAGAATATAGATCTACTCATCAATATTTATATTCTCCTCAATTTGTAGGTCCTCGTTCGAATTACAATAATTGACTAATGTATTGTCTTCTATCTCATCGTCATTTATGAACTAATCATCGCCCTCCAAATCATCAAGATTAAATACAAAATCAGCTTCAACTTCATTGGACGATAGATCATCCCTATTCAAAGGAGCTGTCACAAGTTCTTCATCAATAAGGAGCTCAGTCAATATTTGTTCTTCCTCTTGAAAAGTTTTCTCTTCATGTAGATCTGAATTTTCATCCATCTTTAGTCGGGTTGGTATGTCATATGCATCTCTAAGTATTATTCTTTGTACGACATACTAATAATCTCGATACTTTGGATCCTTCAGATATATTACTTGTTTCATTTGAGTTGCTAATATATACGGCTCATTTTGGTACCATGTTCGGGCAAAATTTACATTGGTATCATATGGATCGATATGAATACTGATCTTCTTATTGCTAATATCTCATCATTCACACTGAAATAAGAATACTGAATTTTTGGACCCATACTTCAATTCTATGATATTTATCAATACACCAAGATATTCAATCTCCTCTTCTCCTTCATATCCTATCATAGCAATCTCACTATTTTAGGTCCATCTTTGCATCTCAAGCTTTCCTGGATAAAATCTCATTCCTCCAATGACATAGGATGCATAGTAGTGAACCCTTCAATCAAGGCCATATGCTAAATCGTACAACTCATCAGTCGCATTCTCTTCTTTATTGAAATACTTATATTTCATCTATAATGTAACATAAAAAGTTGTATTGGTTCAAATAATTAAATTTATAATTATAAAAATATAACATAATATTAATGAAACTTACATGGTCTCCAAATTGTTTTACAAATTCTCTTTTATATCGATCATCAACATCTGTATCACTCTTTCTGGATAGTTTACTCTTGTGCTCATTGCAATAAGTCATGATTTTTAATTTTACATCAACATAAAAAAATTAGTTAGAATACTAAAAAGTATGCTAAGATGGTACTTAATTAAATCTTCAATTTTTTCATGATTATTTAGAATATAAAAGTGTGCCTTGGATAGCTTATTCATGTCCATAAACTCATATCTCCTTCAACTCATGGGTTGAACCATTTGTTTGAATATGAAAAGTGTCGGTTCATCATCATCTCATTCACGGTCTGCATTATGATCTACACGATTGAATCTTATTTCAATATCGTCAAGATACATCAAGCAGAATGTGACATACTATATAGCTATGTATGCTTCTACTATAGACCTTTTAGGCCGTGACTTATTATGCATATAATTTTTTAGGATACACATGAATCTATAAATAAAAATAATTTAAATTTAACTAATATATTTATATCTTATAATTGATATATTAAAGGGATTATGATTTCTTTACCTTTCAACAGGATACATCCACCGATAGTGTAATGGACCGGCCAGAAAAGTTTTCTTTGAAAAATGAATAGCTAAGTGCACCATAACATCAAAAAATGATAGTGAAAATTTTTTTTCTAACTTATAAAGAATGAGTACAATATCCTTCTCAAACTTCTCAATTAAGGCAATCTTCAATTTTTGGCAACATAGTTCTCGGAAGAACACTCCCAACTCAATCAATACAGCTTGAACATCACCACTCAAATAGCCATGCTTCACCACAAGAAGCAAGCGCTGCATCATTACATGTGAGTCATGACAAGCAAAAACATTAGGAAACTTTATAGTTTTGAGCCATCCATAGAAATTCTTCTTCTCCTTGCCAAATATTTAGTATTGTACCGATGACATTCTCACAAATATTCTTCTCAATGTATATTACATCCAAGTTATGATGAAGTAATAGCTGCTTCTAGTACAGTAGTTCGAAAAATAAGCTTTGCTTCATCTAATTTAGCTCAGCTTTGTACGCTTTCGCTTGTGAGTACTTGATATTTTTTCAAATTTTACATTTCCAACGACTTCAAGTTGTTCTAAAACTTCCTCTCTACTTAACTCTTTAGCTGGCAGACGTCGGTCGAACTAACCATCAAAGTATTGGTTATAACAAATCCTCCAAGAGTGATTAGCAGGTAGAAACCATCGATGACTCGTAAAGCAGATTTTCTTTCATGCTTTAAATGTAAGGAGGATGTATCCTTGTTATATATTGGACATGCCAGATATCCTTTGGTACTTCATCCAGATATAGATGGATCATATTTTAACCATATCTAATATGTACCCGAAGAACAAATGCGATAATTATGATAAAATTTTCCATAATAGAATAAAAAACTTCATAACTATAATAAAAAATTGATGCATTTCTTAACTGTCTAAATCAGGGCATTCAAGAGTTATTCATAGAGTCCATTTTGGGGATCCTAGGATCGACTGTTGAATGAGAGTTTAAGGTTACATCAATACATGCATTAAATCACTACCATGCATCTCTCTTTGGAAATAGAGAGATATATCCAAATTCCAACCTCAATCTGATCTGAATCATGATCCGAATTATCACCCAAATCTTGGACCGAATCTTAGAGTGGATCTCAATCCAAATCCTGACATTAATCTAACCCGGATCATGATCTAGATCCCAAACCGAATTCCAACTTGGATCCTGGATCGGATCCTGACTCAAATCTCAGATTGGATCTAAACCTAAATCCTGACCTTAATCTGATTCGGATCATGATCCAAATCTCAAATCGGATTCCAATCCAAATCCCGACCTTGATCCGATCTGGATCTCGAACCAGATTTCGACTCAGATCCTGATTCTGATCCTGAACTGGATCCCAACCTCAATCTGACTTGGATCGTAACCCAGATCCCAAATCGAATAATTCATATGCATTAAAAATTAAAGGATTTGGCTAATCCTAATTAAAATATTAAATCATAATCATAATAAAATATAAGGACTAAATAAGTAAAAACATTAAATTATAACAAAAAAGCATAAAATTATTTTTTAAAAATAATTTCTTATCATTATTTTAAAAATCTAACTATTTTTATTATAAAAAATAATTTATTTTTAAATATTTTATTTGATTTTATTTTTGAATACTATTTTTTAATGATTATTATTATTTTGATGATTATTATTATAAATAATTTTTTTAAAAATAATTCTTTTATTTTTTTTTCCTTTCTTTTCCCTCAAGCTGTAACCCCCTTAGTCCCCCCACCACCCCTTGACCGTCACCATCGCCCCCTACCCCCTATGGTGCCCCTCCGCCCTCCATCCCTCTATTAAGATTTATGATGCTCCCAAGTCTTGGAATGCCATAGAAGGAGTCAGGATGTTGGCTCCAAGGAGTCTAGGATGGGTGTGAGTCCTCGGGCTAGGACGGGTGTGAGTCCTCGGGCTAGGACGGGTGTTATCCTAGATGGAGGTGGCATGTAGCCCTACATGGACTCAAGGTTTAGGTGTGAGGACCTTGAGGGGCTTGATAGGTGCTTCAGAGACCTTGGACACAAGGTGGAGCAAAAGACCAAAGCTAAGAAAAAGAATCAACCAAGATAGGGGCTGACACACAGGCGAGCTAGCTCAGATATGCAGTCGATCTGGCTCAGACTGAGATCAAGCTAGCTCAAGGCATAGTCAAGCCAGCTATCTCAAGTAGACAGAAGATAGGGTTCGAATGAGACATAGTCGAGCCAGCTTAGCTTCTAAGAGAGTCAGCTCAATGATGGAGAATAGAACAAATGGGATTTTCTATTGGGGGTCTTAAGGCCTGGTCCAATAAGATATTAAGGTGGCTAACACATGTTTGGATCAAGTTTAGATCCAGAGAATGAGAGCATGGGAGACATGGGTGTACATGGGCTCGATGAGTGCTTTCATGTATTAGGTTAGCTAGGAGAGTTTTTGGTCAGGCCTAATATCTATATATAAATATATAAAATGTATTAGGATTTTATAACATGGATTGGAATATAGATCTTTTCTTTCTCAATCTTTCTTCTCTCCTCTCTAGAGTTGCTGCCCCAAGGGGGGCGCCTTCCTTATGCCTAAGGAGGGAGGCGCCCCATCATAGATCTAAATTAGTGGATTGGTGGTTTGCTGCCCTTAGAGAATGTCAAAGGTCTCCTAAGGTTCATGCTAAAGATCAGAAGCTTCCGCAACATGGTATCAGGGCTAGGTGATGCCATGGTGATGCGCCAACAGTGATATTAGAGCTAGGAGGAGTCAGGTTATTCCAAGGGTTGCTGTGGTGGTGATCAAGTTAGAAGAAGGGCACAATCAAGGTAGATTCTCTCATGTGCAAGAAGAAGCTAGATAGAGCTCAGCGTGAGGTGGAGCTCCAAGTGGAGATAGATTGGGCATGAGACTCAGTTTGGGATCGAACCGCCTGGCTCGACTCCCATGTTTGCCAATCCATGAGCAGCAAGCGGTAGCCCTAGGACATGGGAGTAGTATTATATAGGAAACTCTCAGATTTCAGGTGGAGCTGAATATCGAGTCGAAATAGAGAATGTTGAAATCTGGTGCCTCGAGATTCGATCCACGATAAGCCAAGAATGAGATTCTGGAGCCATGAGAAAGATCAGCCAACATACAGTCGAGCTAGCTCGAATATGCAATCGAGTCAGCTCGGAATGAGATCGAGTCGGCTCAAGGTAGATTCGAGCTAGCTCTTTCAGGCGGATAGAAATCATTGCTCGGATGAGATGCAGTCGAGCCAACTCGGCTTTTGATGGAGCTAGCTCAATGGAGGCAAACGGCACAATGGAGAACAACGCATGGGCACATAAGTGGAAGCCTTTTGATGGGGTTTACAGCCCCTAACACATGGACCAAATCTATTCATGGGGTCTATGGAGCTGTTATGCTATCTAATGGCTAGGATAGCACACGCGAGCTGATCAAATGGCTATCAGAATTATTAGAGCATATAAGAAGGCCTAATGATCCAAGGAGTCGAGAAGTCTCGAGAAAATCTCTCAGATGATGAAGAGATAAGGCAAGGAGCACTGGAGTGCTACAATAGCACCTTCCTTGACGCACGGGGATTGAGAGAGGCTTGGTAGTGCAGTAGTCGAGGAGGGTATCTTAGTAGAGAGTGTCAAAGGCTTCTCAGGGAGACTAGGAGCAGATCTCAGGGAGAGCTAAGGGTCTCAAGACTCGCCAAGAGCATCAAAAATGCTGAAAGTGTCATGGAATGGCAGGGTTGCCTAGGAACAAAGGATAGGGCTTGATGTAGAGGCTGAGAGGATCACAGTGTCCAAGGATGTCAAGGACCTTGGACTGATAGATCTATGAGGAGGATCTTCTTGGGATTACTATGAGAGCATTTTATGGGTGAGTGCTTTTTGGTTCAAAAAGAGGGTTGATGAGTTGAGATTGTATCTCCTCTATTATTCTTTCTCGATAGTGAAGCATTGCATGTCCCATGGATGTAGGCACTTGGGCCGAATCATGTATATGGTTGTGTTTGTTTATCTTCTTCTATCTTTTTATAGCAACAGGTAGTGCCATATCTCCTATAGATGATCTTGAGTGAGTGATCCATGTTCCATAGTTGACGGATCTATCCTAACACCCTCACGGCCCCCACTTGGCCTATCATCATTGCCCCCCAACCCCTACAGCGCCCCTCTACCTTCCACCCCCCATGGCTCCCACCCAGCCTATCACCATAGCCCCCTACCCCTCATGGTGCCCCTCCACCTCCCACCCCATCAAGCTTATCACCACCTCCCCCACCCCTTGCGGCTCCCACCTAACCTGTCACCACTGCCTCCCACCCCCTGCGGTGCCCTTCCGCCCCACCCCCTGCGACCCCATCCAACCCATCACCACTGCCCCCCACCCCCTGCAGCATCTCTCCACCTTCCACCACCTATAGCCCCCCACCGACCTATCACCATCGGCCCCACCCCCCGCGGTGCCCCTCCACCCCACCCCATGGATCCATGCCCATCACCACCGCCACACCCTAGCCAAACACCCTCCCTTCCTCCTCTTTATCCCTGCCTAGGCATGCACCCATCCCCCCACCACCCTCCATGCCCCTCTACCCATCACCGACAATTGCACGACATCGCCACCACCCGTGCACAAAAAGATCGAAAAAAAGTCCATTGCACTGAATAGGGAGCTTACCTTCAATTCATGATAGCAGCAACAGCATGGGGGCGACGACAACAATGGGAGATGCACTCGCCAACCAATGGAAGCCCAGGAGCAGGGGGAGAGAGAGGAGAGCATTTTGGAGATTTCACAGGAGAGAGAGGAGTAGGTTTCATGGGAAGGAAGGGACGTCGAGGTGACTAGCATTTAAAGAGTTTTAGCGATGAAAAATAAATTTTCATTGCTAATAATTTTCATCAATTATTTTTTACTAAAAAATTTCTCCTCTACAAAAATAAAAAATAATTAAAAAATTATTTACGATGAAATATTAATTTATATTGCTAATAGCAATTATTAATGATGAAGTTGCTAATCATTAATTATTTATGATAAAAAAATTTTGTCATAGATAATAAATAAAAAATAAGTAAAAAAATAAAAGATTATTTACGATGAAAAATTTTCATCGTAAATAGCTTGCTCGAGCTGAGACCGAGTTGGGTTGGACCGAGATCAAGCCGACTCTCTTAGGTAGATAGAAAATAGTGTTCAAAAATCTATAGCACAAGATGCAATCGAGCTAGCTCGAGCCTCCATCGAGCCAGCTCGGATATGATGGAATAATGAGTTATTTGCAATAAAAAATTTTCATCATAAATAATCGATCTTAAATTAGTACTTTAAAAAAAATAAAAGAATAGATTATTTATAACTAAACTTTTTCATCAAAAATAATCTATTATTTATGATAGTAAATAAATTTTCATTATAAATAATCAATCTTAAATCAGTAATTTAAGAAAAATAAAAAGATGGATTATTTACGATGGAAAGATGCACTATGCATGGTCAATGCGATAGAATTGAGGGGCATGAGCATGTCCACTATTGACTAGCCCACAGGCAAATTAGTATTTTTCTTTCTAATTATTTTAAAAATTAATATTTTTTTAAAAAATAATTTTTTTTTATTTTTTTGAATATAATATAATTTTAAAATTTAAAGTTCATCTTCACCATTCATTATCTAAATAATTACCATTAGAGTATCATCATAAAAGACCATCTTGATTTAATAGCCTCAGCTATGTCGATCAATAAAATTTAATTTCAATGGTCATAAACGACTGTATGATGATTTGATAGATAGAGACCATCAATGGATTCAAAATTTTACAATGATAATCTCTATAATATTTATAACATACTATCAAAATTTTACTTGAATCAGATATAATTATCATAGTCAATTTAGCATCAGATAATTTTGATCGTTAAATAAAAAATGAATGATCAAAAGGCCAAATGGCATTTGATATTAGGTGAATTTTTTAGATAAATAATTTTTGCTATTAGTTTGATCATTTGTATAGTGATGATCATAAAAAGCAAATCATACATATATAAATCATCTAAAAATATATGTCCCTTAATACATATTCTTAAAATCCTTAAGCAATTATACTCATGCTTTTATAAAATCTACTTAACGTGGATGATTTATATACATGGGATAAGGATTTTATGATCACCACCATACAGATGATTAAAATAGTAGCAAAGATCATTTATCTAAAAAATCATCTTATAATCGGATATCGTTTGGCCATTTGATCATTCATTTTTTATTTAACGATCTAAATTATTCCATGCTAAATTGATAATAATAATGATGTTCAATTAAAGTAAAATTTTGATAGTATACTATAAATATCATAGAGATCATCATTATAAATTTTTGGATCCATCGATAGTCTCTATCTATCAGATCATTATACGGTCGTTTCTAACTAATGAAATCAAATTTTATTGATCGACATAGTTAGAGCTATCAGATCGAGACAGTCTTTTATGATGATTCTCTAATAATAATTATTTAAATAATAAATGATGAAGATAAATTTTAAATTTTAAAATTATATAATATTTAGAGAAAATAAAAAAAGATTTTTCAAAAAAATATTAATTTTTAAAAATAAAAAATTACTAATTTGTCCATGGGCTAGCTAATAGTGGATGTGCTCATTTCCCTCAACCTCATCGTGTTGGCCATGCATGGTGCATCTTTCCATGGCAAATAGTCTATTTTTTTATTTTTCTTAAATTATTGATTTAGGATCGATTATTTGTAACATAAATTTTCATCATAAATAATGAACATTATAAATAATTCATTATTTATAATGAAAATTTATTTATTATCATAAATAATAGATTATTTATAATGAAAAATTTTCATCATAAATAGTCCATACTTTTATTTTTCTTAAAGTACTAATTTAAGATCGATTATATACGACGAAAATTTTTCATCGCAAATAATTTGTTATTCCTCCAAGCCAGCTCGATGGAGGCTCGAGCCAGCTTGACTACATCTCATGCAATAGATTATTGAATATTGTTTTCTGTCTACCTGAGAGGGTCTGCTCGATCTCGATCCAAGCATGCTCGATTACAGCCCAAGCTGACTATTTGTTATAGAAATGTTCCATCGTAAATAATTTATTATATCATCATGTTTGAGCCAGCTCAACTATATCTCATGCTATAGATTCTTGAAAAATATTTTCTATCTACCTGAGAGGGCTGGCTCGATCTTGATCCGAGCTAGTTTGGTCTCAGTTTGAGCCAACTTAACTTGTATCCAACTTAGCTCTACCTATGTGCCGATCTTTTTTCTTAAATTATTGATTTAAGATTGATTATTTATGATAAAAAAATTTTCATCATAAATAATTATTATTTATAATGAAACTTTATTTTATGTCATAAATAATTGATCGTTTATGATGAAAAATTTTCATTGCAGATAGTCCATCCTTTTACTTTTCTTAAATTATCTATTTTAAGGTTGATTATTTACAATGAAACTTTTTCCATCATAAATGATCAATTATTTATGTTGGCATTTTATTTCACATTGCAAAGAATAAATTATTTGCGATGAAAAATTTTCATCATAAATAGTTCATCCTTTTATTTTTCTTAAATTATCTATTTTAATGTTGATTATTTTAAATTATCTATTTTATTTTTTCATTGCAAATGATCAATTATTTATAATAAATTTTTTTTTGTTTGCAAATAACACATTATTTGCGATGAAAAATATTCATTATAAATAGTCTATCCTTTTTTTTTTTTAAATTATCTATTTTGAGGTTAATATTTTTTAGAAAAATTTTTCATCAAAAATAAATATTATTTATGATGAAAATTTGAATTACATCATAAATAATATATTATTTATGATAAAAAACTTTTATCGCAAATAGTCCATCCTTTTATTTTTCTTAAATTACCTATTATAAGATCAATTATTTGAGATAAAAATTTTTTGTTGCAAATCATTATAATTTACGATGGAAATTAAGGTTATGTCATAAATATCTGATTATTTAAGATAAAAAAATTTTATTATAAATAATTATTTTTTTAAATTATTAATTTATGATCGATTATTTATGATGAAAAATTTTCATCATAAATAATTCATTATTTATGATGAAAATTAAAATTACATCATAAATAATGGATTATTTATGATAAAAAAAATTTCATAGTAAATATAATTTTTGGCAATGAAATTATTTTTATTTAAAATAATTCTATTATAAAAAATGAGTTTTCTTGTAGTGCAGATTAGGGTTTCTCATTTATCATAAGAGAGGGCTATGATATTTGATAAAATAGTGGGAGTAACAATTAGATAAAAGTCCTTATCTAATTGCATATATGTCATCATGAGTTGTCTATTTATGTTATATTTTAATTATATAGATTAATTTTGCATTATAGCATCTTCAATATCAATGAGTGGCATTATGAATATCAATAATTTGATTGGTCTAAAGAAAGTAGACTAGCTGAGGAAAAAGGGAATGTCTATTTCCAGACAAAGTACCTATTTTATATGCAACAAAAAAGGATCACTTGAAAAGGAATTGCAAGAATTCTCTTACAACTATAAAGCCAAATGCAAGTGTTGCATTGAGAAGTATGTATGTGATACATACTAATTTGTCATTTGTTACCCAGCTATGCAACTCAAGAGGGTGGGGGGTGAATTGAGTTTCTTAAAAAATTTAAACTTAAAAACAAAAATGCAAGATGTGCTTTTAAAATTTTAAGTGAGGTGAGTTAGGTATGTAAGATGCAAGAGCTTAATTTAAAAGAAAAGAAGTAAATACAATAGAGCAAGTAAAGAAAAAAAAGAGAGAACAATACAAACAATACGATTTATAGTGGTTCAGTGCCAACCTTGCACCTACATCCACTCCCAAGTTTCTACTTAGGAATTCTAATCCACTAAATGTATTCAATCGAATACAACATTGGATGCTTCGACACTAACTATCCCAAGCTAGATACTTATTTTTTGGCTACAAGCTAACCAAAAATACTCTAATTTAAGGTTCGGATCAACCTTCCTAAGCTTTGGAAACCTCCCAAAAGCTTGAGCCCCAAAACAGTGAATAAAGTTTGAAACGATATACAAGTTCAACACAGCTAGCTCCTAAATGAGCATAATAAAGCTTTAAAAAACTCTTTGCACAAACTAAAGAAAGCTTTTAAGAATTCTCTCGAAAAGATTGAAGACTTGAATGTACATTGGAGAAGTTGTTGAGCTTGAAATCAATGCTTCTCTTGCCTAGGGCTTAGTTTTTTTTGAGCTAAATATTCTCTTAATTTTCTTCTTATTTTTCTTTCTTTTTGAATGCTTTTAAATCTTCATTCAATGCTGAGAGATGAATAGTAGCAGTTTGTAGCCATTGGAGATCATTTGGAAAGCATTAAATGCACCAAATGGGAGAAAAAAATAGTCATTATAAGATTTTCCATCGCAAGGGGCGACTCATGGGTCACCTTCTAGAAAAGAGTCTCCCCATGGGATACCTCTTTTGCAATAGGCGAGCAGGAACAAGTTTCTATATTTTTGTGCAAAACCTTTATGGGATGCCCCATGGGTTGCCCCTTTTTCATGAAGCGCCCTAGAGGTCGCTCCTTTTAGCATGCCAGTTTCAAATTTACATGCCGATCCTGCTTGCCATTATACCATAGAAAAAGGGCCGACCTAAGGATCACCTTCTTTTGTCCAAAATACTATATCTTCACTTTTAAGCTTCTAAATAATTTGAAAATGCCTCCAAATGAATCGACATCATCTTGAGAGTTCTTAAGGCTTTCGAAAAACTTTAATTTTTGCTCCAACTTAAGTAAGTTTCAAATTTGACCATCTTTAACCAAATCTTTGCAATTACAAAACTTCTTGAAAATCCTAAAATGACTTTTAAAAATATCTCTAAGAATAGAAATCATTAGCAACCCTCTCAATTATTTTGTACTCATCAAAATCAATCCTAGGACAACAATCTTCTTCTTTTTGATGATGACAAAATAATTGAGTATAAGCAAAAAGTAAGATAAATTTGATATTGAAAAGAGAGATGCCATTTGCAATTTAAAAAAAAGCTCAAAGATAATTATATGTAAGTGATAGTTCAAAGCATTTAATTTTGGGTATTGTTTTATGCATATTGCATTATTCATGAAAATTCAACAATCTTAACATATAGTATTCAAAAGAGAAGAGATTTGGCAATTTATATTGACTTTTAATACCATACCATGACTTTTTAGTATGAAACTTTTAACAAATTGCTTAAACTTTATCATTAAGTATTTATAATTCAGCAATTTGACTATGAATTAAGAATTCAGCAATTTTACCATGAACCATAACAATTCAACAATTTCACTATAAATTAATAATTTGCTCAACTTTTCATTTAACAATTTGTTAAATATGAACTATAACAATTTGTTTTTAATTTACCTTTTAATTTGCTTATATTATGCACAACATGCTATATTATTTACTCCCCCTTTTTGACATCTTCAATTATGATCACAAGAAGTTTCTTTTAAATAGGAAAAGACTCCCCCTCAATTAAATTCTCATATTTTGTTGCTAATTTTAAAAAAAATTATTAATATATACAACATTTGTAAACCAAATGATAAGCCATAAGCGAACAAGACATTCCATAAGCCAAATAATTTATGTAAAAACTAAGGTCAAATATACATTCAAAATGAAACAAGAGATTTAAGAACAATATCATTCAAGTCATAGTCAAAATATAATATCCATCCAAAATATTTTAAATCAAAAGTCATAGGCCAATATACCAAAATCATGGTCAACCAAAAAATATATCATACCATAACAACCAAACTATTACTAAGTACATAGGCCTTTAGTTACATCTTAAATACATAATACTAACAAGATCTAATAAAGTAGCCGATTGGATGCGCCAGAATCAGAATCGAAAGATGAATCAGAAATATGGCGAGTAGTATTAGGATCAAGGCCATGGGCACGTCCTCGACCACATCTGCCTCGGCCATGGGTAGAAGTACCAACATGAGCAGAAGGGCGAGAGGGTCCGAAAGCATGGGAAGAGATAGGTTGTGCTAGAAGAGCAAGTCTAATGGTGTCCAACTATCCTAGGGCTCTCGACATGAACTGCATAAGTGAACCAATCTATGTAGAGATAGTGTCATTGGAGCCTCTAAACTCACTCAAAAAATCAAACCCACTCTCCAAAGCACTGCAAAGTCTAGCAGCCTCTATAGGTAGATCTAAAATCTCTGTGATGTCCTCTTGCGGCTGAGGATGGCCCTGATCTAATACCTACCTTTGCATATCCAAAATCCTGCCGATCAATCTCAACATAGACCCCTCAAGCTCCTTAAGACGAGCTGACTGAGTTGTAAGTATCTGAAAAATTGTAGAAACATGAGAAATCAAAGACTGATCAGATGAGAGGACAAAATGAGTACTCTCCCCCTAAGTAAAACTCATGGCACTCCTTCTGGCAATCTGCTGAGATAAAAGATTGGCAACCTACTGAGATATCATCCTGAGCTGGTCATCTGCAAGTCTGATGACTATATCTCTGCTCCTAGATGGAGGTATAGGTAAAACTCTCCTCACGGATACTGAAGGACCTACCTCATGATCAGATACAAACTAGATATCAGATGATGCTCTATCATCATGAGGAGGTGAAGATGGTCCTTTCTCCTCAAGTCTATCCTCCTCCTCCTCCGCAACACCTCCACCTCTAGTCCAACAATCTCCAACTCTGATATAACCCATATGTCGCAAAGAATTTGCATTGTAGGTGTCAGTATGGGCTAAATATATGGCAACCTCCCCTTCAAAGTCTACTCTAAAGCTTCTAAAAATCCTAGTAAGTGCCATGCTATAAGGTAAAGGGGCTTTCAATCTAGTCACTGCCTCTCTCATGGCATCAATTATCAAGGCTGGCAAATTTAGAGGGATTTCACATACAATATGATGCATAATGCACAAATCCTTATTAGATACAAAATCAAATCTACTAGCTCTAGGGAAGAAAATGGTGCAGACAATATGATGGAAAACCCTCATTTCTACAAGGAGATCCCTACTAGCATCCAATTTCTCAATTTCACTAACATTATCTTTTGTAAAATTGATCTTAACCCATCTTCTTTGTTCAATAATCTGTTAGAAGTAGATCCTTCATATGGCAGATGAATGAGAAAGCCTAGTTGCTAAGCATCAAATTCTATTTCAACACCTTTAACTAGGGATCCAACTCTTTCATCCGAAAATACAAAGTTTTGATAGAACTTTCGAACCAAATCAATAAAAACAATTTCCTTCATTGTGCAGAGGGAACCCCAACCTAAAGATTTTATCTTTTCTCCAAAGAAAAATCCATCTTTCTCTATAAACTAAAAAGTAATATTCTCCCAAGTGATATCTTCCTACTGGAGAGGGATTTTTTGCTAAGAGTTACCAGAGAAGCAGAGGGTGCCAGAACCAGTGCGGGATCTAGAAATGACGCAGCTCCCTTCTTTCTCTATTTTTCTTCAAGCCAGTGGGTAGACTTCTAGCACTGGGAAAGCTTAATCCGAGGTACCATTTGTTGAGCAGTAATAGGAGCAGTAGGATGATGATGGAAAGAGTGAAGAAAGTTGAAGTATGTAAGCGATTTGTCTAAGAATGTGGATTTTGCCAAGAAGAGCTAGGGTTTGGTTGAAGATTAGGGCTTGTGGCAAGTACAAAAGCAAAAGAAAAATGATCTAAATAGAGGAGAGATAGGATAGAGGATAGTCGGGAGAGTGTTTTGAAGGAGGTTCGGTGTGATTTGGAAGAAGGTTATAGAGATATTTTGGCAAGAAGTGATCCGATAGGAGAGATGGGAAAAGCATTTAAGTGAGAGAAGAGAAAGGGGCATCTTGCAGGAAATGGGAAGATGAAAAGGATTCTCTTTCCCTTAAAGGCCGAAGAAGAAATAATAAAAAGCTAGATACCCTATGGGGTGTCCCTTAGGTCATCTCTTTTTGAATGGGGCGACCTAGGGGGCGTCCCATTCAATAGAAAAAATCCATTTTGTTTCTTTTTGAATAGAACAAGGATCAAAAGTGAGAATCAAAGGATTTTTGTCAAAGGAAAAGAGTGGATTATGTTTCAAAGGATCTTTGATAGGATGATTTTGAGAAGAATCACTTGAGAACTTTAAGATAGCGAATCCAAGATACCTAATTTCTTTCTAATTCTGCAAAATTTATCTTCATTTAATGGTTTTGTAAAGATGTCTGTCAATTATTTTTCAGAGCAAATAAAGTCAATCAATATATCATTATTTTGCACATGTTTTCATATGAAATGTTGTCTAATTTTGATGTATTTTGACCTAGAATGTTGAATTAAATTTTTAGTTAAATTAATAGTACTAGTGTTATCACATCTTATAGGAATATTATTAAGTTTCACTCCAAAATCTTTGAGTTATTATTTAATCTATAAAATTTGAGTATAATAACTTCCGATTGTAATGTATTCGACCTTGGTCATAGATAATACCACCAAATTTTGTTTCTTGCTAAATCAAGAGATTAAGTTTACACCAAAAATTGGCACATTCCATTAGTACTTTTTCTATCTAACTTACAACCTGCAAAGTCTACATCTGAGTATCCTATCAAATTTATAGATGATGGTTTGAAAAACCATAAGCCTAATGTTTGAGTTCCATTCAAATATTTCAAGATTCTTTGAACAGCATTTAAGTGAGATTCTTTAGGGTTAGATTGAAATATTGCACATATACAAACACTGAATATAATATCAGGCCTACTAGCAATAAGATATAGAAAGAATCCTATCATGCCTCTATAAAGCTTTAAATCATTACTCTTACCATTCTCATCCTTGTCAAGCTTACATGAATGGCTCATAGGTGTGCCAAAGCTTTTAGAAGTCTCCATGCCAAATCTTTTTAATAATTCTCTTATGTACTTGCTTTGGCAAATGAAGATCCCTTCTTTAGACTACTTAATTTAGAGTCCAAGGAAGAAGGTGAGTTCTTTCATCATGCTCATCTCGAACTCTCCCTGTATGAGCTTGGCAAAGTCTTAGCATAGAGTTTCATTAGTAGATCCAAAAATGATATCATTAACATATATTTGTATCACAAGAATATCATCAACCTTTCTTTTTATGAAAATAGTTGTATCTACTTTTCCTCTTGAAAAATTATTTTCTAGCAAAAATTTACTTAATCTTTCATACCAAGCTCTAGGAGCTTGTTTTAAACCATACAAAGCTTTATTAAATTTGAAAATATGGTTTCAAAAAGTATGGTTTTCAAAACTAGGGGCTTCTCTATATATACTTCTTTCATAATAAAATTATTTAGAAAAGCATTTTTTACATTCATTTAAAATAATTTGAAGTTCATAAAATATGCATAAGCAAGTAAGAGTCTTATAGCTTCTAATCTAGCAACAGATGTAAAAGTCTTATCAAAATTAATTCTTTCTTGTTGGTTATACCCTTTAGCTACTAATTTTGCTTTGTTTCTTATGACATTTTCATTTTCATCTAATTTATTTCTAAACACCCATTTAGTTTCAATTATAGGATAATCTTTTGATCTTTCAACTAGGGTCCATACATTATTTTTTTCAAATTGATTAAGTTCTTCTTGCATTGCATTTATCCAATTATGATCTTTTTCGACTTCATCAATAATTTTTGGTTCAAAATGAGAGACAAAGGCAAAATAATTATTTACATCTCTAAGTGAGGATCGAGTTCTTATCCCATGTATAGAATCATCAATGATGAGTTCTTTGGGATGACTATGAACATACCTCCATTCTTTTGGAAGATCATTTATACCTTTGAATTATTCTGGTTGATCTTGCTGTTCCTCATCTTCATCCTTCTTTTTATCTTCAAATTTCTTATCATTTTGGACTGATGACTCCTTTATAGTGAGGTCATTCATATCTTCAATAATTTGACCTGCATCATCAATATCATCTCTCTTTCTTGTTGGAAGATCATTAGTCTCATCAAAAATAACATGTATTAATTTTTCTACAACTAAGGTCTTTTTATTGAATACTCTAAAGGCTTTACTAGAAGTAGAGTAACCAAGAAAAATTGCTTCATCTGATTTAGCATCAAATTTTTCTAACTTATCTTTATCATTATTTAAAATAAAACATTGACAACTAAAAACATGAAAATATGCAATGTTGTGTTTTCTTCCTTTCCAAAGTTCATAAGATATTTTCTTTAAAATTAGTCTAATTAGAGCATACTTTAAAATATAACATACCGTGTTAATTGCCTCTATCCAAAAATACTTTAGAAAGTGGCTTTCACATAGCATGGTACGAGCCAGTTCTTCAAGTATCATATTCTTTCTCTCTACTATCCCATTTTATTAGGATGTTCTAAGTGCAGAAAAATTATGATCGATGCCCTTTTCATCACAAAACTTTTCAAAGTCACGATTTTCAAACTCGTTGCCATGATCACTATGAATTCTAAAAATTGAAAGACCTTTTTCATTTGAAACTTTTCAATAAAACTTGATAAAAGCTGAAAAAGATTCATCTTTTAATGCCAAAAATAAAACTCATGTAAATCAAGAGAAATCATCAATAATCATAAAATCATATCTTTTTCCACCTAAGCTTGTTATTTTAGCGGGTCCAAATAAATCCATATATAATAATTCTAATGGCATAATAGTTAAAACAATATTTTTACTTTTGAATGAAACTCTAGTTTATTTTTCAAGTTGACATGCATTATATATTTTATCCTTTTCAAAATTTAGTTTAGGTAGGCCAACAACTAAATCTCTTTTGATAAGTTTAGAAGGAGAGTGCATACTAATATGTATGAGCCTACGGTGCCAAAGCTAACTAGTCTCACTAATCTTGGCATTCATGGCTACTAGGTATTGCATGTTTTACAATGATAAATCATTCAAGTCTACCATGTAAACATTGTCATGCCTTTATCCAATAAATCTCATGCCATCATTATTGGAACTAGTTATAATGTACAAAGTAGATTCAAATATAACTTTAAAATCCTTATCACATAATTAACCAATACTTAAAAGATTATGCTTGAGACCATCGACTAGCAAAATATTTTCAATAAATATGGAGGGAGTGATACCAATATTACCTACTCTAATGATCTTCCCTTTGCCATTATCTTCAAACATGACCATCCCTCCATTTTTAGCTCAAGAGTGATGAATTGAGATTCATCACCGGTCATATGTCTTAAGCATCCACTATCAAGATACTAATTTCTTTTTGATCCTTAGGATGCAAGACATACCTACAAAAAAAATTAGGATTTAACTTTAGGTACCCAAGCTTTCTTGGGTCCTTTTTGGTTAGTCATAATGGTTCCTTTAGAAACCCATACCATTTTTACAAAAGAGCTATCAAATTTGTTAGAATAGCATGCAAAAGATTTATGGCCTAATTTACCACAGCTGAAACATGAAATAGTATTTTGAGGAGAGTTCACAAATATGTTGTTCAAAAATTTCTATTTCTTCAGTAGGTTATAACTAAGACTAGCTTTGTCATAAACAGTTCTTTAATTTTTTAGAATTATATTTAATTTATTTGAATTTAAGGTAAATTTATCTACTATAGATTTTAATTTATTTACTTTAGTTTTTAAGTTTTAATTTTTCTAAATTAAATTTTTTTTTAATTGAAATTTCTTTTTTTTTTTTGAGTAAGCATTGGTTTTGCTTTTTTAGCTCTTTGTTCTTTAATCTTAACTTCTTTAGATCATCTAATAGATCATTAAAAGTCTATTGCAATTCATCAATCCTAAAGTCATTTGAAGATTCAAATGTTATCTTATTTTCATGTGCCATGAGACAAAGATTGACTTCTTCATGGGTGTCATTATCGAAGCTTGATTTATCACTATCACTCCAAGTTACCACCATAGCCTTCTTTTTGAATTTCATAGGGAGGTTCTTAAGTTGAGGATATTCGGATCTGAAGTGCCACAGCTTTTTGCATTGATAACATATAAGGGGTTGGTCCCTCTCCTTCTTTTTGCTTGGATCCCCCTTGACTAATGGCTTTCTTCTTACTCCTTGCCTTCTTTTCTTCATAAATCTTTTAAATTTTTGAGTGATGAGTGCAAGCTCTTCATCTTCATCTTCATTGTTTGATTGGTCCGAGTCTTTCTCTTCTTGAGCAGTGGACTTGAAAACAATAGTCTTCTTCTTTTTGGTTTTTTCTCCGCTGTGTTGCCTCATGGTGAGTTCATATGTCATAAGTGACCCAAGAAGCACCTCCAATGGTAGGGTATTAAGATTCTTTGCCTCTTGAATTGCTGTGACTTTTGCCTTCCAAGTTCTTGGTAAAGATCTTAACCCCTTTCTCACAAAATCACTATTAGTATAGGACTTACCAAGACTTTTAAGCCCATTAATGGTATCAGTAAAATGAGTAAACATTTGAGTAATAGACTCATCAGATTCCATTTTGAAAAGTTCATATTTATAGGTTGATTTTAGACTCTTTCACTTGATTGGTACCTTCATGAGTTACTTTTAATCTATCCCATATTTTTTTAGCAGAATTACATGTGAAAATTTTATTAAATTCATTTGCATCTAGAGCATAATATAAAATATTCATAGCTTTTGCATTAAGTTGTGCCATCTTTTTGTCAATCTCATCCCACTCATTTTTAGGATTGGGAATGTCCTTTCCATTAATTTATTTTATGAATGAGTAAGGTCCATTCACTGTGACACTCCACATGTCATAGTCAAGAGCTTGAATAAAAATTTTCATCCGAGCTTTTCAATAAGTATAGTTTGATCCATTAAAAAGTGGAGGTCGATTTGTGGATTGCCTCTCGGCAAGTGAAGTGCCAACTTGAGTTGCTATAGATCTTTAGCTCTTAATGGTGAAATCAAGAAAGGGCTAGAGCACCGGGCTCTAATACCACTTGTTGCCTAGCTATGCAACCCATTTAAACTTAAAAATAGAAATGCAAGATGTGCTTTTGAAATTTTAAGTAAAGTGAGGTGAGTTAGGTAAGTAAGATGCAAGAGCTTAATTTAAAAGAAAAGAAGTAAACACAATAGAGCAAGTAAAGAGAAAGAAGAGAGAATAATACAAACAAGATGATTTATAGTGGTTCGGTGCCAACCTTGCACCTACATCCACTTTTCAAGCTCCTACTTGAAAATTTCAATCCACTAAACGTATTTAATCGAATACAATATCGGATGCTTTGACCCTAGCTATCCCAAGCTAGACACTTATTTTTTGGATATAAGCCAATCTAAAACACTCTAATTTAAGGTTCAGATCAATCATTCCAAGATTTGGAAACCTTCCAAAAATTTGAGCCCCAAAATAGTGAACAAAGTTTGAAAATATATACAAGTTCAAGACAACTAGCTCCTAAATGAGCGTAATAAAGCTTTAAAAAACTCTTTACACAAACTAGAGGAAGTTTTTAAGAATCCTCTCGAAGAGATTGAAAACTTAAATACACGTTGGAGAAGTGGTTGAGCTTGAAATTAATACTTCTCTTGCTTAGGACTGAGTTTTCTTTGAGCTAAATATTCTCTTTTTTTTTATTTTTCTTCCTTTTTGAATGCTTTTAAAATATCGAAAGATGAATAGTAGGCCTTTGTAGCTATTGGAGGTCATTTGAGAAGTATTAAATGCACCAAATGGGAGAAGAAAAATAGCCATTATAGGATTTTCCTTCATAGGGGGTCGCCCTCTGGAAAAGAGTCGCCCCATGGGATGCCCCTTTTGCAACAAGCGAGCAAAGACAAGTTTCTATATTTTTATGCAAAACCTTTAGGAGGCGCCCTAGAGGTCTCCCCTTTTATTATGCCCATTTCAAATCTACATGCCAGTCCTGCATGCCATTATGCCACAGAAAAAGGGTTGACCTAAAGATCGCCCTCTTTTGTCCAAAATACCATATCTTCACTTTTAAGCTTTCAAATAATTTGAAAATTCCTCCAAATAAATTGACATCATTTTGAGAGTTCTTAAGGCTTCTGAAAAACTTTAATTTTTGCTCTAACTTAAGTAAGTTTCAAATTTGACCATCTTTAACCAAATCTTTGTAATTACAAAACTTCTTAAAAATCCTAAAATAATTTTTAAAAATATCTCTAAGAAGAGAAATCATTAGTAATCCTCTCAATTATTTTATACTCATCATAATCAATCCTAGGGCAACATCATTAAGTTCTTCAATTTCAAATTGATGGATATTGGATACCGCCTGTGGTTTCCATATATGCAAGTCATTGCAGGGACTACTGAGAATTAAAAATCTAAAGAAGGGTGACTTTGAGCTTTGTGGTGCTAGAGGAGAATCACTTTAGGCTAAAGCTGTTAGAACCTATCTTTCTTAAAGTTGCCATCAAGCAAAATCCTAGAAGTAGAATATTGTTATTTTATGTCTAAAATCATTAGAAATGTAATTTCAAATCCTCTATTGTTAAAATAGGGTTTTGAAATTAATGGAAAGGACAATGGTTGCTCTATTTCTTTTTCTAATGAGCATTATTGTAATGGCATATTAGAAAATGGACTTCTAGTTCTATCTCTCAATGAAGATATCTTTCATATTAATAAAAGCAAGAAACGAAAGAGAGAAAAGGTAAATAATGCCTTCCTCTGGTATTGTCGTCTTGGTCACGTAAGTGGATCAAGAACTAACAAGTTATATAAAGAAGAGTTCTTGGATTCTTATGATTATGAATCATTAGAAACTTATAAATCTTATCTTATGAAAAAAATGACCAAGACTCCATTTAGTGAACATAGAAAAAAGACAAGTGAGTTATTAGAACTTATGCATACTGATGTATGTGGTCCTATGACAACTTAAGCCAGAGGAGGACTCTTATTTTATAATTTTCACTGATGATTTATCTAAATTTGGATATATATATATATATATATATATATATATATATATATATATATATATATATATATATTATGAAATATAAATCCAAAACCTTTAATAAATTTGCAGAATATCAATGTATGGTCAAGAAATAAACTAGAAAGAGTATAAAAATTCTTTGATCAGATTAAGGAGGAGAATACGTATCTAGTAAATTTTTGGATCATCTTAAAGCAAAGAGGATTCTCTCTGAATGAATCCCTCCTTATACATCATAGTTAAATGGTCTAGCTGAAAGGAGGAATCATATTTTATTGCATATGGTACAGTCCATTATGTGCTTTATAGAGTTATCTATTTCTTTTAGGATTATGCCCTAGAGACCATAATTTATATCTTGAATAGAGTACCTTTCAAATCTATGTTTAGCACTCCATATGAGATATGGATAGGTAAGAAACCTACTTTTAAATTTTTTTAGATATAAGAATGTTTGGCATATATCAAAAAGAATTTTGAACATAAGCTAGATACTGCAGTAGATCAATATTTATTTATAAAATATCCTAAAGATAGTATGGGATATCTTTTCTACCACCCTATTGAATAAAGGTATTTGTTAGTAGGCCTGCCACTTTTATGAAAAAGAAATTTATCCTAGAAGTAGATAGTAGGAGGAAAGTTGAACTTGGTGAAATTCAAAATCTATAAATAGAAATACAAGATATACCTCAACCAAATGTACCTATTGATAAGGTACAATCACAACATACATCTCCTCTTCGAAGGTCAGAAAGAGTGCGAAATACATCTTTGAGGTACATATTCATTATTAAGAATAATGAAGCCCAGATCATTGAAAATGATAAGCCTCTGACCTATTCGAAAGCTATCATAAGTAGGAACATAGACAAATGACTGGAAGCCATAAAATCTGAAATAGACTTAATATATACCAACCAAGTGTGGACTTTAGTTGATGGCCCTATTGGGTGCAAATGGGTCTATAAGAAAGAGATTGGAGCAAATGGCCAAGTTGGAATCTATAAAGCTAGATTGGTGGCCAAGTTAGATTATGCTTGCAATAGCAGTATACCATGACTTTAAAATATGGCAAATGGATGTGAAGACCACCATCCTTAATGGTTATCTTAAGAAAAAGGTTTACATATCACAACCAGAAGAATTTGTCTCAAGTAGGAGAGCAAATTAGGTATGTAAGCTTAAGAAGTCCATTTATGGATTAAAGCAAGCTTCGAGAGTTGAAACATCTATTTTGATGTAATAGTTGAAGAGTTTAGCTTCAAGAAAAATATGGACGAACCTTGTATGTACAAAAGACTGGTTAGAGTACCATAGTCTTCTTGGTATTGAATGTTGATGACATACTTCTCATTAGGAATGATATCTCAATGTTGCAATCGGTCAAGACATGGCTATCAAAGATGTATATAAAATTAGTTATAAAATTATTCTAATCAAACATATATAGTGTAAATATATAAAATGCATAAATATAACTAAGATGTATGTACTTACCCATATCTCCTCCCATATCTGATCCCTGATGGCAGCATCCATCAAACATCAGTCTCTGGGCTCTACGAAAATGATGTCCGACCGCCTCACAAGCACTCCCAAAAAGAAATGCATCTCCCACGCGATCTCCCCTATCAGCCTCCTCTCCACATCATAATAGACCATCACCTGATGCTGGTGGTTCCACACGTGTGCCATACGTATGGGACCATAAAATGTCCAGCTAGATGATGCACCTACAATGCAAATACGTTATGCAAATATATAAGTATACAAATACTATATAAAAAATAAAATTATGCTAATATAATAAAAATATACACTCAGATGCCTTCATAGTAGCATGTGTCTCAGATATAGGTGACAATAGAGGCTCAGCTGCCGGTGGAGTAGATGCCGTCGATGTAGTAGATGTCGTCGATGGAGTAGATGCCGACGGTGGAGGTCCCTGAGCAGTCGATGTCGAGGTGGATGGAGTATGCTCCAACTACTCCTCAGATGCTAAACTACGTGTAACCCACCAAGGGGCAGGGGTGAAAACTAGATGGTATTTTGGTGCCATCATGATCTGCAACGTTAATGAATATTAATCAATATAACATGTTGAACAATAATATTACTATAGCATCAATAAATAGTCTCTAATATGTACACTAATCAATTGACGGGTCTATCGTTATGCAATGCAATAAACAAAAGCAACAAGATATAAATATTCAAAAAATATTATACAATAAATTTTACAACATGAATTACATTCATAAATAATTAAGGATAAGCAACAATCGTAGATCCGATCTCTTGCACGAACCTTGGTGTTAATCTAGAAACCTAAAAGAAGAACAAAGTAGATGATGGTGGCACCTTAGGGCTTAAAGTTGGAACCCTAGAGAGACATATCAAATTCTATTTGCTCAGAAGTCGAGCCGGCTCCATGCCTGAGATAGTTGGCTTTGTGCTTGAGACATCCGATTTGGGTCCTCCCCCAGCCAGCTCGATCACGGCCCAAGCCGACTCGGCTACGTATCCAAGCCAGCTTGGCTGTGTGCCATCCCTTCGATCACTCCCTCTCTCCATCACTCGATCTCTCTCACCGGTGATGGCAGCGAGGCTGAACCCCTTCCTCCCAGCTTTTCCATCTCTTGATCTTCCTCTCTCCCTCTCTCGATCTCCCTCATCGGAGAGGCCGGACCCCATCCCTTTCTCTCTCACTCTCTCGATCTCCCTCGTCGGCAAGGTCGGACCCCATCCCTCCCAGTGATGCCGATGAGGCCAGACCCTCTTCCTCCCTCTCTCGCTTCTCGATCTCTCACTCTCCCTCTCTCGATCTCCCTCATCGGTGAGGCCAGACCCCCTCCCTCCCAATGATGGCGGCGAGGCCAGATCCCTCCCTTCCTCTCTCCCTCTCTCAATCTTCCTTGTCGATGATGGCAAGCGAGGCCAGACCTCCCTCCCTCCCTCCCACTCTCAGTCTTCCTTACCGACGATCGATGAGCGACCGACCCTCCCTCTCTCAATCTATCGATCTCCCTCTCAGTCTCTTCATTTCTTAGTTTCAGATCCTAAAATCAGGTTCGACCTTCCGAGATCCATTAGGGTCTGGGTCTGGTACTTCAAGTACAAACCCATCGGGTATTTGGGTTCGGATCCGATACCAATAATTAAAATTGGGTCCGAATCTAAATATCCAGATTTTGATCCAAAAACTATGGCATGCAGATAATTATAATATTTATAATAAATATTTATAATATTTATTATAAATATTTTATAAATTATTATAAATATACATGATTAATAAATAATACTATAAAATTTTAAAAAAAGTTATACCTATGGCTATAAAGAGCGGGTCACACCGAAAGCTCCGAGGGTCATCGATGACGATGCTAGAAGACGATGATGGCACTAGAGGTAACCTACGAAATAAAAGTAAGATAGTGAGATAGAGAACAGAGATAGCGGGGGCGGCCAGGGATGGGGGCCAGGGGGAGGGGGCATAGTGATGAGGAGGCCCAGGAGGCACAGTGACGGAAGGGTCGGTGATAGGGAGGGTGAGTGTGGGGGGTGGGGGGTCGGGTGGGGGTGGCAGGGAGGGACGGCCGAGGATGGGGGGGGGGGTGCAGGGTGGCAGGGTGGCGAGGAGGGGCGGTCGAGAATAGGGAAAAGGAGGGGCGGCCGGGGATGGGGGGCTGGGGGTCGCAGGGTGGCAGGAGGGGGGTCCGAGGATGGGGGGAAGGAGGGGCGGCAAGGGGAGGATGGGGGTGGTGGTGAGGAGCAGCCAAGGATGGGGGGAAGGAGGGGCAGTCGAGGGGAGGGTGGGGGGTGGGGGAATCGGGTGGAGGGTGGTGGAGAGGAGCAGCTAGAGATGGGGGGCTGGGGGTTAGTAGGGTGGGGAGGGGCGGTCGGGGAGGGGGAAGGAGGGGCGGTCGGAGGAGGGTGGGGGTGGGGGACCAGGTGGGGGTGGCAGGTGGTGGGGAGGCGGTCGGGGATGGGGTCGGAGAGGGGGGGAAGAAGGGGCGATGTCAGTCGGGGGGGGAAGGAGGGGCAGCGTCGGTCAAGGGGGAAGAAGCCTCACCGATGATTTGGAAGGAAAGTAGAAAAAATTTGAAGATTTTTAATCTAACCTACGGTAGCGGTTATTGAACTACTGCCATAGATCTATGGCAGTGGTTATCCAAAATCACTGCTATAGATCTATGACAGCGGTTCTATAACCACTACCGTAGATCTGTAGCAGCAATTTTTGATAACCACTGTCGTAGATTGAAAATATTTTTTTTTTAAATATTATATAATTTTAAAATTTAATGCATATCTTCATCATCCATTATCTAAATAATTTTTATTAGAGTATCTCATAAAAGATCGCCTCGATTCGATGGCCCTAACATCATTGATTAAAAAAATTTAATTTCGATGATCACGAACGACGATGTGATGATCTGATAGATGGAGACCTTCGATGGATCTAAAAATCTGCAACGATGATCTTAATGATATTTGTAGCATACTATCAAAGTTTTACTTCAATCGGATATCATTATCATGGTCAATTTAATATGAAATGATTTCGACCGTTAAATTAGAAACAAGCAATCAAAGGGTTAAACGACATCCGATTATGAGAAAATTTTTTAGTTAAATAATCTTTGTTATAATTTTAAATATTTTATATGGCGATGATAGTAAAATTCAAATCATTTTCATATAAACTATTCATATTAAGTAGATATTGCAAAAGCACGAGCATAACAACCAGTGAAGTTTTAGAATAGTTATCAGAAGATGTATAGTTTTAGATCATTCTTAATCTCATGAGTTGAATTTTATAATCACCACCATAAAAAATGATTAAACTAGTAGCCAAGATCATTTATAAAAAAAAAATTATCTCATAATCGAACATAATTTGATCCTTTGATCACTTGTTTATTATTTAACGGCTGAAACTAACCTATACTAAATTGACCAAGATAACGATATTCGATTGAAGTAAAACTTTGATAGTATGATACAAACATCATCGAGATCATTGTTGCAGGTTTTTAGATCGATCGAAGATCTCTATCTATCAGATCATCACATCGTCATTCATGATCATCGAAATCAAATTTTTTTGATCGATGAAGCTAGGGCCATCAGATTGAGGTGATCTTTTCCAACGACACTCTAATGATAATTATTTAAATAATGAATGATGAAGATGGACATTAAATTTTAAAATTATATAATATTTAAGAATATATATATATATATATATGTGTGTGTGTGTGTGTGTGTGTGTGTGTGGCAGCGGTTAATATAGCAGCGGTTATACTAACCACTGCTATAGGTCCGATTTATAGCAGCAATTATAATGAACCACTACTATAGATCGATCTATGGCAGTGATTTTTTGTAACCGCTGCTATATGTCCGACCTACGGCAGCGATTTTCGTTAACCACTGCTGTATGTTGGACCTATGGCAGCGGTTATAAAAACTGCTGCCATAGGCCCAACCTATAGCAGCGGTTAATAAAAATCGCTACCGTAGGATCTATGGCAGTAGTTTCAAAAACTACTACCATAGTATGCGCTGCCATAGATTATTTTTGTAGTAGTATGAGTTTTCTGCAACAAACAATGGGATGGAATATGAGGCACTGATCGCGGGGTTGAGAATAGCCAAAGAGCTGGAAGTAGATTGACTCAAAGCTTACAATGACTCCCAATTGATGGTGGGGCAAGTTAGTGGTAATTATGAAGCCCGAAAGGAAAACATGATGTGGTATCTCAAGAAAGTAAAGAATCTTACTTTTGTCTTTAGCAGCTTTGACATCAAGCAGATTTCGAGAGCGAAAAATGCTAGGATCGACCTTCTCTCTAAATTGACCATGTTGGCTCCAACTGAACTACCTGAGGTCTTCTTTGAAGCTCCGAAACACCCAAGTTCAGAGGAGCCACAGTCCATAATGCAGATCGACCATGAGCCCAGTTGGATCGATCTGCTAGTTGCTTATCTCAAGGATGGAGTTCTTCCTTATGATCCGAAGAAGCTCGAAAACTTAAAAATCAAGCCTCCCGGTATGTTCTATATGAAGGTAAGTTATATAAAAGATCATATTCTTTGCCACTCTTGAAATATCTCTGATCTTCTGAGCTCGATTTTGCATTATGGAAAGTGCATGAAGGAATCTATAGAAGTCATCTGGAGGCTAGATCCTTATTTCACAAACTACTCTGATAGGGCTACTATTGGTCAATAATGTACCATGATTCTATAGAGTATGTCAGAAAATATGATCGATATCAAAGGAATGCAAGTATTCAAAGGCAACCGACCTCTGAGCTTATCCTCCTAAGCGTCCCGTGTCCATTTGCACAATAGAGAATGGACATACTCGAGCCCTTTCCTATGGCATCTAAACAGCAAAAGTTTCTCTTAATGGCAATTGATTATTTTACCAAATGGATCGAAATCGAACATCTGACCAAAATCACAGAAGCTAAAGTGCAGGACTTCATCTGAAAGTCAATTGTTTGCAAGTTTGGCCTACCTCATACCCTTATAATAGATAATGGATGATAGTTTGCTGGAACAAAATTTGCCAAGTTCTATGAAGACTTAAATATCTCTCATAATTTTACATCAGTAACTCATCCACAGGCAAACAGCGAGGTCGAGGTAACAAATAGAATCCTACTGCAAGGTATTAAAATAAGACTTGAGAGAGCGAAGAAAATTTTGGTGGATGAATTCTATCACAAACTCTAGGCATACTGAACTATCCGAAGATTGCTGACTGGGGAGACTCCGTTTGCCTTAGCCTTCAGAATAGAAGTAGTCATTCCGATAGAGCTCAAACTACCGTCAACACGGGTTGTGGCCTTCAATGAACAATGCAACTCGCAGGACCACAAAGCTAACCTCGACTTGTTGGAGGAAAAGCGAGAAGAGGCTCAAATTCAGATGGTGGCCTACAAGCAGAAAGTGGCCCGCTACTATAATTCCAAGATTAGAGGCAAAGCATTCAAAGTGGAGGACTTGGTGCTTCGATGAGTAGCCATATCGCAACCTCAAGAGCAGCGGAAGCTCGCCCCAAATTGAAAAGGCCCATATGAAATCAAGAAAGTTGTCCATCCTGATACTTATTATCTAAAAAAACTAGGAGGAGCTGATCTTCCACAACCTTGGAACTCGAAGAACCTATGAATGTTACTATCAATGATTCTATCTCAATAAAGTTCCTTCGCTTTAACATCTTTATCCATGGTGTAAAATTATGATGATAGAAAATGACTTTTTGAATTTCATCGCTAAACGTGATCAATCGTATCAGGAATAGGAGGAGAACCTCGTCCTAACATGAATGAAGACCTCCGGTTACTTAAGACAGGAGGAGGAAAAAGATCCTTACAACGGTTCTTTGGTGCCCCTATGACCTTGTTAGGGATAGGAGGAGAACCTCATCCTAACAAAAGTAAAGACCAACTATATCAGGAATAAGAGGAGAACTTCATCCTAACATGGGTGAAAACCTTCGATTACTTAAGATAGGAGGAGGAAAGAGGCCCTTATAATGGCCCTTTTTTGTCCTAATGATCTTGTTAGGGATAGGAGGACCTCGCCCTAATAAAGGTAAAGGCCAACCATGTCAGGAATAGGAGAAAAACTCATCCTAACATGGATGAAAACCTTCTTTTATTCAAGATAGGAGGAGGAGAGAGGCTCGTATGATGGCCCTTTTATGCCCCAATGATCTTGTTAGGGATAGGAGAAGGACCTCGCCTTAACAAAAGTAAGGGTCAATTGTGTTAGAAATAGAAGAAGAATCTCATCCTGACATGGATAAAAACCTTCAATTATTCAAGATAGGAGGAGAGGAGAGGTCCTTACAGCGGTCCTTTTCTATCCCAATGATCTTGTTAGGGATAGGAGGAGGACCTCACCCTAATAAAGATAAAGACCAACCATATCAAGAATAGGAGGAGAATCTCATCCTGACACGGATGAAAATCTTTGGTTATTCAAGATAGAAGAAGAAAAGTGGCCCTTACAATGGTCCTTTTGTGCCCCAGCAACCTTATCAGGAACAGGAGGAGGATCTTATCTTACAAGGGTGAATGCTAACCACATTAGGAATAGGGAGAGAACCTTATCCTAACATGGATAAAGAGCTCCGATTATCTAAGATAAGGAGAAGATTTTTTTTTTCAATAGATAAAATGAAGAAAATGGAGAAATCAGCAAGCATCAAATCCACACAAAACAAGGAGACAATTGAAGGAAGTGTCATTTCATTGAAGTTGAAGTCTATCATAAAGTAAAACATCCGCAAGATCATGTACAAAATAAAGAAAAAGATGAAGTCCTATGAAGGACTAGATTCTTTAGATTTCTAGCTATTGACCATGGCCATCACAAGAGATTGCTTCAAATTGACAACTTCTTCTTCAAGCTCCTTCCACTTCAACAAGCTCTCGCAAAATAAGTTATTAGCCCTTCGGCAATCATCCTCTAATTTACGCTACCTCTTCCTCAAGACAGCTGACTCAGTCTCTACATCTTTAATAGCTTGCTGCTCATAAGTCATTTAGATCTTCAACTATTAAAGTTTGGCCTTCTTCTTTTCGTACAGTTTGAAAAGATCACCAAAGGACCTCCTTAAAGTTTGGCCTTCTTCCGACTCTCAGCGGGCACCAACCTCCTGATTGTCGGCTAATTGCTTTCGAAGATGAGCCACCTCATCATTAGCCATTTTGAGCTTGTGTTCGAGCTGAGACATTTTCTTCACCTAGCCGAGTCGATAATCGTTATGCCAAACTTCGGTGTCATGAAGTTGCCTCTGAAGGTAGAAAAATTTTTTCGACCAATCCTAAACGTACTGCTCCTTGTCGGAGGACCACGGTGAGCTTTCCTTCAACAAATGAATCTTTTCTCTCGCGGCATTAAGCTCGACCTTGAGAGAGCTGACTCTCACAGCCAACATCCAAGACTTATTACTAGTGCATTTCTTGACTTCTCCAAACTCCATCTCGAAGTTACTCTTCTTCCTGATATAGTCCATGGAATCCTTCTTGTATAAATTCCGAAGGCGGGTAACCCTCAATCGTAGCCTCAGAATAGCTCTTTCTCAATTTTTGAAGCTCATCTTTGATTTTCTTTAATTTCTTCTTCAAGTGATGAGCTTCTTTTTTTAAATTTCTAACTATGGACCTCAAAGGAACACCCTAAGGTAGTGGCTCAGCCTCGGCTGGAGACAACGGATCAAAATTTTGATCACTAGAAGGATTCTGAATGACACACACCACAGCACAAGTATGAAGAGAAGAAACATATTTTCATTGCTCAAAATGATTTGTATACATTGAAAGGAGAAAAGAAAAAGGTACAACTAATAAAAATTCTTGACCTCAGGAGGAACAATAGTAGACGAGGTCGGAGCATTCTCTACCACCTCTAGCTCCTAAGCAGGTTCAGGCATTGCAACAACATTTTAGGAACTTCTAGGGTAGGTTTGGCAGTAGGAGAAGCAGCACCAGCATTGGAAGGACCGGCTTCATCACTAAGCTCATCCGTTAGAAGGTCGAGATCCACCTCCGGAAAGTTTTTTGCGATCCTCCTCATGCAGATCTCGAATTCCTCCAAAAAAGCCTCCCAGGCGAAGGCAACCTTGATATTCTCCATGTCTTTGGAAGATTTGAAGGCCTCGACGGTCAGCTCTCTCTCAACGTCGATCTCTTCTTCCATCTTCCTCTTCTTCTCCTCGATGAGGGCCAAAGCAGCCTTCAATCCTATCACTGCTTCCTCTTCCTTTCGCAATGCCTCTCAAAGGCGATCGACCTCGGTAGATTGAGCCTCCAATGCCACTTTCAAATTATTAACTTTGGCTCGAACCCTCTTAATCTTCACTTGGGCCTTCCGAAGGGCTCTAGAAGCCTCAGCCTAGTAGAGGTTTGCTGCCTTCGAATGGACGAATAGATAATACCCCAACTGCAAAATGGAAACCAGGTCAGAACTTCAAAAGTACATTCTATATTTAATCAAAATTGAGAAAGATCAATTACCTCGAGATAGGCAGTGAAGGACTCATCGAACCTCTCTACATTTTCTTTCCAAACCATCTTGTCAACTATATATGGGAGGATGCTTCCCTCCATCAAAGAGTGGATGACCTCTCGGTCATCCAAAAAATCTTGTTCCTGGTTGGAACTCTCACCACTAGAGCGTCCGACCTTCCTCTTGACCTTCTTGATGACTGCATTCATCTCCTTCTTCTTTCTCTTCCCTGCAACTTCCACCTACTCAGGAGGAGCAAGGGCAGCAGCTTCCTCAGGCAAGGTCGAGCTTGGCTCAGCCACGATAATTTCTGGGACTGGTGCAACCTGGATTGGCACGGCCGAGCTCATCTCCTCAACTCGAGCCCTCTTCGATGGCTCTCTTGCAGAATTGCCCTTTCTTTTGAGGGACTTAATCTCTTTTGTCAAACGATTTCATTCCTCTAGAGTCATCTCTGCAATAGAAATAATTAAAATTAGAAGAAAGAACTATACATGATTAACTGGTTATGGAGTACTACCTACTAGATCAAGAGGACTAAGACCATAGTTAAACAAAGTCCGATCGTCCAAGAGCCTAAAAATCAAAAAAGCATGGTAGCTCTTCAATTTGTCGGTCGAGTCCTGATCTTCTTTCTCTAACCCAGGAGCTCAATGGATCGAATCTCTCATGTCCTCCCAAGGAGGAAGTCCTAACTCTAAGGAGGGACATGAAACAAAGAAGAATTTTTTCTTTCAGTTGTGAATGGAAGGAGCGCCCTTAAGCAACCCCTTCTTACCAAACTAAGAGAAAACATACCACCAATCCTTGGCAGAAAGATGGTGTTTGAAAGTGAAGAAGTTACAAAATAGAGAGATTATAGGTCGGACATTGGTTGTGATGCACAAAGAAAGAAACTATATGACGAACCTAAATGAGTTTGGCACCATGAAAATAAAAGAAATATTCAAGAACCTAAACAAGGCTACTACAAAAGAAGGAATTGGGAGCTGAAGTCTAGCACGAAGGATCTCAGTGTATAAACAGACACGACCAGGGAGAGGAGAACAAGCTCGGTCGTTAGGATCGAAAAGTTCAAGTTTAAACTTAGATGGGATCCCAAACTAGATTCTGATTAAAGTGAGGTCTTCATGCCAAAGTATAAAAGAGATTGTGTTAGGAACAAAAGGTGGATGGGCTGTTAGATATGTATGTCTTAGAAGCCAGAATTGACTGACACTTGTAATATACATCTAAGGATAAAATTATAATTTTGATTATAAATAATAAAATGAATTATTTTCTATCGTAATGTGTGTTTGAAAGTGTTTGTGATATATCCCTTAAGTTAATGGTGATGATGGTTCATATTTTCAAGAGTTGAAAATTTAAGACATGAATTTTCATTATTAACTCATAAAATGCTTCCAACCTAGGATCATCATGAGGATGGTGATTGATCTAGAAGGTTAGTATACGATCGCTTCTTTAAGGTAGATGAGTCATGAGTCTATGGTGTAGAAACATCGGATCGAGAGTATAGATACTCATTAGAGAACGAGGGCACTGAGCGTGACCACCTCGAGCAGTCATGAGGAAGTCTACCTTCTCGTCAATGACTGACTCAAAGCTGTGCTATATCTAGTTCTTTGACCTGAGGTGCATCGGCAGTTCACCTTGAGGGTGTTATAGTTTGACTACACCATAACTCGATCTCCTAGCCATTCAAAATTCTGAGGTGTATGTTGGCTATCGCATGTTCATTATAGAAATTAGATTGCACCGATAGGAGATCTATCTACCTCGATAGAAGAGGAGTGTTGGAAATATGTGCTCTTTCCACATGGATCGGCATGGCCGCTGGTGATTAGCCAAGCAACAAGGAAGTACTTCTTAGAGATTTATGCGGAAGCATGATCAAACAAATCAAGAAATAGAGAAGAAGAGAAAAAGAGATTTTCGAAAGAAAAGAACTTTTATTCAGTATATTTTAGCACTCTTACAACCTTGACCTATTTTTAGTATATATACTTTACAAAGGGTCAAGTCCAAGCTCATAGAAAAACTTTTCAAACTCAAACAACCCACGTACACAAAATAATAATCCATGAAAACTGAGTCGATCTAGTTTCAGACTGAGCCGGCTAACCTGCGACTGGGTTGGCTCAGTCCCAGACTGAGCCGACCCAGTTGTGTACTATGCCAATAGTCCAAAAACACTGCTTTCTATCTGAATTTTTCTCTGAGACCTAGCCGACCTAGTTTCCAATTGAGCCAGCTTAGTCTCAATGTGAGCCAGCCCAATTTCTGAACTTTGCTATTGAGACTGATTCTTCTTCCGACTCGCTCCTGTCTTCCCATGACCTGTCTTCTCATATTTTCAAGACTTGGGAGTGCCACTTCTGAGCTCACGTTCTCTATCTTGGTGCTTCCAAGTCCTAGTGAACTCATCTCTTCTCAACAAACCCATCCGTACCATACATCTCTGAAAGTTATCTCTAGGGAGTACCTTCGTGAATGCATCAGACTGACTCTCCTTGGTATGGACCTTCATTAGTTCCACTTCACCTTCCTCCACTAGCTCTCTAATCCTGTGGTACTTCACGTCTATATGCTTTGTACGCGCATGATAGACTGGGTTCTGTGCCAACAACAGAGCACTCTGACTATCACTGAATAGTGTAACCTTGCTTTGCTCCACCCCTAACTCATCAATCATCCTCCTAAGCCAAAGGGCTTTCTTTGCAGCCTCTGTTATCCCAATGTACTCAACCTCTATGATAGATAAGGCCATAATTGGCTGAAGGGTTGATCTCCAAGACATCAGTCCATCATATACATAGAAGAGGTATCCAGAAGTAGACCTCCTTGTATCAAGATCACCAGCATAATTTGCATCAACAAACCCTTCTAGAGGATCTGAACCTTCACACATCTTCATAGATTGTTCTCCAAATCCTTCCAACTGCCCACCAAACACCAAACCATAATCCCTTGTTCCATGCAGATATCTCAATATCCATTTCAATGCTTTCCAGTATTCCTTCCCAGGGTTAGCCATGTATCTACTAACCATGCTCACTGCATGTGCTATATCTGGTCTATAGTACACCATAGTGTACATCACACTACCTACAGCATTTACATAAGGGACTCATTCCATGTACTCTCTCTCCTCTTCTGACTGAAGGCACTGTAATTTTGAGAGAGACATATGGCTCGGCAATGGCGTCTCTATAGGTTTAGCTTTCTCCATCCCAAACCTCTCCAGAACCTTTTGGACATACTTTTCTTGTGACAAATGGAGCACTCCTTTGCACCTATCTCTGCAAATCTCCATTCCAAGGATTTTCTTAGCTGGATCCAAATCTTTCATCTCAAATTCAGATGATAATGCCCTTTTCAATCTTTTCACAACATCCATGCCTCTACTGGCTATGAGCATATCATCTACATACAATAATAGGTACAGGACATCTTTCTCATCTACATTCTTGACGTAGATACAACAATCATATTCACATTTGCTGAAACCCAGGCTCAAAATAAAGCTATCAAATCTTCGATACCACTGACGAGAAAATTATTTCAAGCCATACAAAGACTTTCTTAGTAAACACACCTTTTCTTCCTATTCCATCTCCATGAAACCATCTAGCTGCTTCATATAGATTCTTTTCTCCAAAGTCCCACGAAGGAAGGCCATCTTCACATCCATCTATTCCAATTTCATGTTATGCTATGCCACCAGTGACAGCAAAACTCAAATAGATATATAACACACCATAGGAGAAAAAATTTTTGTATAGTCAATCCCTTCCCTTTATGAGTATCCCTTTGCTAGCAGCCTTGCTTTGAATCTAACTCTACCTTATTCTGAAGGTGCTTCTTTCTTTGTGAACACCCACTTTGAGTCAATAGGTCGAGCACCCTCTAGAAGATCCACCAGCTGCCATATCTGATTCTTCTCAAGTGATTTTATCTCCTCCATCATGGTCTAAATCCATGAATCATGATCCTCACTCTCCATGGCCTCTATATAACTCTCCGAATCTCTATTAGTAGTGATGAGTGTATAGGAGATAACCTCATCAATGCCATATCTGATCGATCTCCTAATAGTATGCTAGGGCTTGTGCAAAGCCACTTCCACTGACACATCTCTGTCTGATGTCTGTGGCTGCTCCTGCACATCTGTCTGAATTGCCGATCCTCCATGCTGATTTTCAATTTGAGATAATACTTTTCTACCTAGCTCCACCTCAATAAGAACACTCCTATAAGTGGATGTAATCTGCATGCCATCACTTTCTGACTGGCCACCACTATTCACCTCTATTTTCTCAGTTTCATCTATCCCAGACCTCCTCGAGATGCTCTTCTCATCAAAAATAACATCCCTGCTGATCACTGACTTCTGTTCCTGAGAGTTCCATAGTAGGTACCCCTTGACTCCTTATGGATACCCTATAAATATCAACTTTTGAGATTTCGAATCCAATTTGCTCCTCTTGGTTACCTCCACATGTGCATAGGCTGTACAACCAAAGACTTTCAGGTGGCCAAGCTCCACCTTCTTTCCACTCCAGACCTCCTCTAGAATGCCTCCATTCAGCTTATAATGAGGGAACCTGTTCACAAGAAAATAAGAAAAAGTTAGAGCATCATCCCAAAAGAACTTTAGGAGTGATGTCTGCAGCCTCAAACTCCATGCCTTCTCAGTCAATATCCAGTTCATCCTTTCCATGACACCATTCTGCTGGAGAGTCTTTCTCACCATGTAATGATGTTTAATGCCATTTTCCTCACAGTACCTCCTAAACTTTAGGCTAGTATACTCTCCTCCATTATCCGATCTTAGATACTTCATCTGTCTTCCTGACTCCTTCTCTACTTCAGCTCTCCAGGCTCTGAACCGGGTAGACATCTCTAATTTTTCTCTAATCAGATAAACCCACACCTTCCTTGAGAAATCATCAATGAAAATGATAAAGTATTTTGCCCCACCTCTAGCTGATACAGGAGCTGGTCCCCACACATCCGAGTGCACTAAATCTAGCACTCCCTCGCTGCGCTTGGTACTTCTGGCAAACTTCACCCTATGCTGTTTGCCAAAGATGCATAACTCATAAAGATCTATGCCCTCCTTCTTCAGGACTAGGATCATACCTCTTTTCCTTAGTTCAGTGAGCCCACGGTCACTCATATGACCCATCCGATAGTATCATAACTGATATAAAATCTGCTCCTATGCCGCTGCTAGCACTTCTGTACTATCATTTACCACTGAGCCTTCCATTCTATAAAGATTGTTGCTTAGTCTTCTATCTCTCATCACCTCTAAAGCTTTCTTGAAAATTTTCAGACATCTACTCCCAGCCTGGCTACTAAAAACATAATCCTGCTCCTCCAAGTAGTCCAAAGAAATCAAATTCTTTTTCAACTCCGGTACATGCCTGACATTTGATAATGTACGAATGATCCCATCGTACATCCTCACCTTGATAGAGCCAATTTCAGCTATTTTGCATGGGTGATCATCTCCAAGGCTGACACTTCCACCATCGGCCTTTTGGTAGGTAGCAAACCACTTCCGATGAAAAGTATAGTGGTGCGAGCATGCTGAATCTAATATCCACATAGTATCACACTCTGTGGATCCATCTGATACAACTAGCAGGTCATCTCCACTACTCACAGAAGTTGTATCATCTTCCTTGCTGGCCTTTCCTTTTTTTGATCTCAAAAGAAGACAATCTCTCCTCAGATGTCCAGGCTGATGATATTTATAATATTTCAATATCATCTTCCTCTGATCGTGAGACTTTGACCTACCCTTAAATTTCTCTCTTGTCTTCTCCTTTGATCTTCCCTATCTTTCATTCACAGTCAAGATCTCAGACTTAGGGTCTCCCTTGCAGATCTTCTCCCTTTGCTCATTTGATCTGAGCACACCAACAACCTCTTCATAGTTTAGGATCCCCTTCCCATAAACTAAAGTTGTTATGAGACCATCATACGAACCTGGGAGAGAACATAATAGCAACAATGCCCGATCCTCCTTATCCATCTTCACATCCAAACTTATTACCTCAGAACATACCTGATTGAACCTTTGGATATGTGCAACAAGATCTCCACCTTCGGGCATCTTCAAACTATACAGCTATTTCTTCAACCATAACTTGTTCGTCATGTTCTTCCCCATGTATGTGCTCTCCAGTCTCTCCCAAAGCCCCTTTGCCATAATTTCTGTGCAAACTTTAGGCAAAACCTGATTGGCCAAGCACATCCGAATTGTGCTAAAAGCAATTTCCTCCAACTCTTCCCAATCCTCAGCACTAATCTTTTTTTGCCTTTCTTTTGTCAAGACCTTGTAGATCCTCTGCTGAACCAACAAGTCCTTTACTCTTTGCTGCCATAGAGTAAAGTTTCCCTTGCCATCGAACTTCTCAAAATCCACCTTGAATCCACTTGATCCCATGACTTCAAATAAGTCAAGAACAAATCCCTAACACCCTTTACAATCTCACACACCAGCAAAACTATCCTTCAAAGAAGATCTAACTAGCCCTAGATCCTCTTTCCAAACTTCTGTATCATCGTTCCTCCATGTAAACAATCTCCACCTTAATCTAGAGATAACCATGAAGCAAACTAGAAGTTTTAGGATAAAACCTGGTGCAACAGATCCTAAATATAGTAAATCCTAGATATCTTCCATCCTTCCATGCAACACTACTCTAATACCAAATGTTGAAAATTTGCGCTCTTTCCACATGGATCGACGTGGCCGCTGGTGATTAGCCAACCAACAAGAAAGTACTTCTTAGAGATTTATGTGGAAGCACGATCAAACAAATCAAGAAATAGAGAAGAAGAGAAGAAGAGATTTTCGAAAGAAAAAAGCTTTTATTCAATATATTTCAGCACTCTTACAATCTTGACCTATTTTTAGTATATATACTTTATAAAGGATCAAGTCCAAGATCATAGAAAAACTCTCCAAATCCAAACAACCCACGTACACAAAGTAATAATCCATAAAAATTGAGCCAGTCTAGTTTCAGACTAAGCCGACTAACCTATGATTGGGTTGACTCAGTCCCAGACTGAGCCGGCCCAGTTGTGTACCATGCCAATAATCTAAAAATACTGCTTTCTATCTGAATTTTTCTCTGAGACCTAGCCGACCCAGTCCTAGACTAAGCCGACCTAGTTTCCAACTGAGCTGGCTCAGTCTCAGTGTGAGCCGGCCTAGTTTCTGAATTTTGCTATTGAGACTGATTCTTCTTCCGGCTTGCTCCTGTCTTTCCATGACCTATCTTCTCATATTTTTTTAAGACTTAGGAGTGCCACTTCTGAGCTCACAAGGAATAGCCCTATGATGATCATGAGAATTAAGTCCATAAGCTCAAGGCCATGGTAGAGTAAAACAATAGAAAGAGTTTCTATTAGAGTTTTTATATTGGATTTGAATCGAATGATTAATTCATATGACGAAAATTAGGATTTGATGAGATCATCTTAACCCTAATCTGATTGGAGCTCAAGATAGAGGAACTTAATCATATAAGTAACTACACCGAGAGATTCATTTTCAGTTCTGATGGATTGCCACCATATGCTGCTAGGTGTCACTAGTAGAGTTTAGAAGTAATTAGAATGATTTGGATGATCGATCATATTAGTTGTCTGAATCAGAAAAATTCTGATCCATCGAAAGGTGTTTCGATGATGTTGATGATAGAGATCGTGACGTATTCCATTATCATATAGAACTAAACCTAACTAGATCACACAAATAAGAGTTTGAATCTGGATATCATCAATTGGACTAACCCAGTTCAATTGATTTGAATAACATTCAATTAGGTTTAAGAAAATCATGCTAGCACACGATTGAACCTAATATTCTCCTTCAATAATCATTAAAGCTTGTCTCGATTGAGCCAAATATATTTGGACTCACTCAGAAATCTTTACTTGGTCTAACTAGAGCTTGTCTAGGTCAGAAAAGGATTATCTTAATTTATGAGATAAATTTGAGACAACACCTGCCATTTTCCATCACCTACTAAATCTTATCTTTGGACTTTGGTCAAATGTTGACCTTTGATACTTAAACTTCTGCCCATATGTCATGCACCCATAGGAGAGAACATGGGGCTTTGTCCTTCTACTAAAAAGTAGAAAGGGATGGGGTGCACACCCAGAGAGGCGTGCACCCCATGAGGATGATGCTTGAAGTCCAATATAGATGGGACTCTAGGTTGCTTCATGGTTTCAAATTAGGTGGTGCCAAGGAGTTCTATTTGACCAGTCTTGGCACCACCTAAGAAGATTTATGAGAGACTCTAATTTGATTGGATCAGATGATGTCATCTCATCAATCAGATTTAGATCTGATTGCGTAAAGAATCATGATTGGCTGGGATGATGTGGCACTGCATGCACAGTAGGGTTTATATAAATCCTGTCTGCACCTAGAATAGAGAGCTTCTACCCCTTGCCCATGCCATAAAGTTTTTCTCTCTCTCTCTCCATGCCATCTTCAGGTCCTCTCTCTCCTTTTCATGCCTAAGTGGATTTGCGCTCGAGTTTGGTGCGATCCAAGCAAGAGAAAAGCAATAGAAAAGGAAGAAGGCAGCACTGCTACAAGAGACAACGACTGATCTTCAAAAGCCATTTTGAAGACCTTCAAGATCAGATCCAGATCTAATTTTTGGAGCATAGATTGAGAAGAAGAAGATCTCCAGATCCTAATTGAGTGGATATTGGTAGAGGCCAGGCACGTGCGTGGCTACATCTAGAAATTCAGGCAAACATCGGGATCATCATAGGATAAATGGATTATCCAAAATATAGGTACAATTAAATTAGATTTAATTTATTTTTTATTTTATTTTATCAGATTAAGAAGATCAGATTTAAAAAGTCTCATATCTGATTTAGATTTAAGAGAAAAAATTTTTAAAATATCCCTCTTGATTCAATCAAATCTGATCGAACCTGATCCAAAAAATAGGATTTTTTCTTCAACTGGTATCAAAGCCAGGTTCCATAATTAATTAGATATAAGTTTAATATAATTTTGATCTAATAATTAGATGATTTTAGATGTCACATTAGATGTGATTAGATCTAAAATCAAAAATTAAAAAAATTAAATAATCTAGATCTAAGATGTATGAGATGCATAACTAGACTAGGAATATAATTATTCTATGTGTAGTCTAGGATGATTATAATTTTAATTTAATTAATTATAATTTTTAGATCTATTTATTTATTATTTTTTAATATTATAAATATTATAATTAGATCTAAAAAATAAAAAATAAATTTATTTAATTTATTCATATGAGATATGATTAGATGCATGTTTAGACTAGTTGTAGAATAGTTCTACAAAGTTGTCTTAGAATTAAAATTTAATTTGATATGATCAAATTTAAATTTAATTTTTTAGATATTATGAGATAATTTAGATCTAAAAATATGCATGATATGATACATGAGATGTATGCAAAATATATTTTTAAGTTAGATCAATTTTATATATGTGATATATATGCTTAGATCTAACTAGTTTTGTAGATTTATCATGTTTCTGATTAAGGCGTTCCCCCTTTAGCCGTCCAGATCATAAGAATGAAAAGTATGATTTAAATGACCCTCTCCTTCCCATTCGATGGGGATGTTCTTATGATGTGTAGGGGATGCTGCACATTCGTCCTTAATCAGAAATCAAAAAACTTACTTTCTGCAAAATCCTAGATCCTGAAAATCCTAGGAATTTTATTTACATATTTTATTTATGAACCCTAAACTTAATTAAGAATTAAGATTATGAAATATATTAGGTCTAAAATTAAGAATTTTTAGATCTAAGATATATTCATAAAATTGGGTTCAGGACTTGGGTAGCTCAATTAGGTCTAGCGGTTGATCAAATCGAATCAAGAGTTGGTTAGATGGGATCAACAATGCTTAAATTGACCGGCCTAATAGGATTAAGTCTAGGTCAAGATTCGAGTCATGTGAGTGATCGATCAAGTTAAGACCTAATTAGGCTCAGTGGTTAGAGTCTGGATTGTAAGGCTAATTCCGATTGGTTCTGGCTCAATAATTTGGTGTCTAAGGTAAGTTTGGTAGATACGATCAACTAATTTTTAATTGGGAGCTACTTGACTTGAATGTGTTGTTATCGAGTTAATGGCATATCCCTTCCATCGGTCTCACTTACCTGGCCATATTTGTCGGCTCAGTCCTAATCTAAGGTAGCTAATAATCTGAGCTAACCTATGCCACTAGGTTAGTCATAATGGTTATGGCTATGTCAAGTCAAGTTTAAAGAGACCTAAATCAAATCTTCCTAAGAAAAGATTAAGTCTAAGGTCTTTCACCATTGTAGATATGCGGGTTCTTTCTGAGGTTGATTGTTCTCGGCTGGTCATAGTGGTTCAGTTGCATTGGAAAGATGCAACCATGTCTATTAGGCATTGGATACTACGGGCTGAAGGATGGATTGGGTCTAATATTTTGGATACAGTGAGAGACCCAATTAGAAATCTAATCTATGCAAATGGTGGGTCTGATTTAACTAAGAAGTGAATCAATATTTCGGACACGGTGAGATTCATGAATTAGAGACCAAGCTGGGTGCACCATAATTAGAGAATCATTGGACAAGAGTTGTTCACCCATTAGCTAACCCATCATCAATAACTGTTAGATGAGGTGATGAGTCAGTTGGTGGGACTGCACCATCCACTAGAAATTATTAATCATGAAGATTTTCGCATCTCTACAGAGAGAGTGTAGGGATCCAAAAAAATAGTGAAAGCTAATTTATTTTAAAAATCAAACTTCTAAATAAATTGATCGAGTCTTAATTATAAAATCTAACTAAAAACTTTGACTCTCTATAGGAAAAAAAAAATGTCTGCATCCAACCCACTAGCCTATATCCTGGACACCCATAGACTGACCGGACCCAATTATAAAGATTAGCTCCAAAACTTCAAAATCATTTTGGATTTTAAGAAGTTAACTCATGTGTTGGATCAGGATCCCCCCACCTTACTAGTCCATCCATCCATTGAACAGAGAGCATCTCTTGACAAATGGATGGATGAAGATAATAAGATAAGATACTACATGTTGGGCTCAATGTCTGATGAGCTTCAGTGCCAACATGAAAATATCAAGACTATCCACCAAATGTTGGCTCACCTGCAAGAGTTGTTTAGTGAACAGAGTCGTGCAGCCAAATATCAGGTCACTAAACTACTATTTAAGGCTAAAATGCATGATAGGTAGTCAGTTCAAGAGCATTGTCTGATGATGATCAAGGACTTGAAAGAGCTTGAGAAGCTCGGAGTAAAGTTAGACCAGGATCTACAGAATGATATAATTCTATAATTCTTAACTGATGCATATGGACAGTTCATCATGAACTATCATATGCATAAACTTCAGAATACTCTGGTCGAGCTTATGAATATGCCGGTTACTGCTGAGCTTTCTATGAAAGGTTCTAAAAGCTCAGTACTTTCTATAGAATGGACTTCTTTTAAGAGAAAATTTTTTGGAAAGAAGAAGAAGTCTGTGAAAAGATAGAAGGTGGAAGGTAGAAAGAAAAAGAAGGCAGAGCTGAAGAAGAAGACCACTGACAAAGGAAAGTATTTTCATTGTAATACTGAGGGCCACTGGAAGCGGAACTGCCCTACATACATGACCACCCTAAAGAATAAGAAGGAGATAGATCCTTCTGGAGGTATGCTCATTATTGAATCTAACCTTATGATTTTTTCTGCATCCAATTGGATGCTTGACTCTGATTTTAGTGCTCATTTATGTACTTCTATGTAGGGTCTTGAGGATAGCAGGAGGCTGAAGGATGGTGAGATGATCCTACGCATCGAAAATGGAGCAAGGGTTGCTGCTGTGACCACGGAAACCTACCCTCTTTGACTATCGTCTGGCTTAGATTTAGTACTTGGGATTGTTATTATGTGCCTACCGCAAGCAGGAATTTGATTTTTGTTTCATGTTTAGCATAAGAAGGCTATGTAATTAGTTTTCTTAAGGACCATTGTAATATTCTTTATGAAAGAAATAAAATTATAAGTGATTTTCTCATTAACGATCTCTACCAGTTACATATTGATGTATCTGTCTTTAATATCGAGCAAAATATGAATGCCATAAGATCAAAATAACCTAGGGATAGTCCAAACGATAGGTATCTATGGCACCTAAGATTAGGTCATATAGCAGAAGATAGGGTTAACAAATTAGAGAAAAATGGGACTATTGAGTCCATTGACTTTTCGAGTCATATCCAATTTATGAATCATGTCTTCATGGCAAAATGACTAAAGCTTTCCTTTTGTAGGACATGGGGAAAGGGCCATGGACACTTGATCTCCTTGCCCTAGTACATACTGATGTGTGCGGCCCATTTGATGTGCCTGCTAGCTAGAGGATAATTTTGTCTACTTCATTAATCTTTACCGATGATTTATCTAGGTATGGGTATGTGTATCTTATGAGACACAAGTCTGAAGCTTTTGAAAAGTTCAAAAATTCAGACATGAAGTAGAAAAAGTAAACTAGAAAATCCATTAAAGTTCTTCGATCAGATCGAGGAGGTGAATACCTTAGTCAAAAATTCCTAGACTATCTCAAGAAAATGGCATAGTCTCTCAATGGACTCCACCCTGGAAATACCTCAACTCAATGGGAAGTTTCAGAATGGAGGAATCGGATCCTATTAGATATGGTTCCGATCCATGATGAGCTTCACAGACCTTCCTGATTTTTTTTGGGGACATAGTCTGTTAACTTGCAATATATTTACTGAATAGGGTTCCCTCTAAAACCGTTCCTACCACACCGTATGAGATATGGCATGGTAAGAAACCAAGTCTGAGTCATCTCAGAATTTGGGGTTGTCCGGCTCATGTCAAAAGACAACAAGTGACAAGTTAGAGTTATAGGTCCTTTAGAGCTCGATTCATAGGATATCCTAAAGAGTCATTAGGATATTATTTCTACATTCCAGAAGACCACAATGTGATTGTGAGTCGACATGCCATCTTTCTTGAAAAATAGTTTATTCAAGATAGCGGCATTGGAAAGCAGATCAAGCTTCGATGAGAAAAGTCTCACAAGAGCAACGAGCTAAGGACCAATGTGGAACCAAATCAGGTTGAGCCAATAGAATCACTACCTCCTCCACCTCGTAGATCGGAAAGAGTTTTTCATGTCCCCCTGAGAGATACTTAGGTATTATTTTAGAGGAGCGTAGAGGAAATGTTCCTCATAGGTAATGGTGCTCATGGTGATGATCCCAAAACCTACAACGAGGCGATATCAGATATCGACTTCGAGAAATGGTTAGAGGCAATGAAGTCAGAAATTGACTCGATGCACTCAAACCAAGTCTGGACCTTGGTAGATCCACCAGAAGGTATAGTACCTATTGGGTGTAAATGGATCTTACAAGAGAAAGATTGGTGCAGATGGGAATGTGGAGACATTCAAGGCTAGATTAGTGGCAAAAGGTTATAGTCAATGCGAAGGCATTGACTATCAGGATACCTTTTTGCCAGTAGCTATGCTAAAATCCATCCGCACATTGCTTGCTGTTGCAGCCTATTTCGATTATGAAATATGGCAAATGGATGTGAAAATGGCATTCTTAAATGGATATCTTGAGGAAGATATCTATATGGAACAGCCACTAGGATTTCACATCCAGTGATACTGATCACAAGGTTATGCAAGCTGCAAAGGTCCATATATGGACTTAAGCAAGCATCTCGGAGCTGGAACACTCATTTTTAATGATGTGATCAAAATTAGTTTGGTTTCATCAAAAATGAAGGAGGAACCGATGTGTTTTCAAAAAGGTCAGTGGGAGCGCTGTTGTCTTCCTCGTATTGTACGTGGATGACATCCTCCTTATTGGGAATGATATTCCCATGTTGACCATCAGTTCAAAATATGGTTGTCCTAAAGGAATTCTCCATGAAAGACCTAGGTGAAGCATCCTTTATTCTAGGAATTAAGGTCTATAGGAGATAGACCGAATAGGATGCTAGGACTTTCACAGAAGATGTATATAGAGAAAGTACTAAAGAGGTTTAGTATGGAAAACTCTAAGAGGGGATTAATACCCTTCAGACATGGTATTCATCTTTCCAAGAAGATGTGCCCTAGCACACCTGAGGAAATAGAACGCATGAGCAAGATCCCTTATGCTTCTGCAATAGGGAGCCTCATGTATGCCATGCTATGTACACGACCTGATATAGCCCATGCTGTGAGTGTCACAAGCAGATATCAGTCAAATCCAGGTGAAGAACACTGGACTTCTGTGAAATGTATCCTTAAGTACTTAAGAAGAACTAAGGATATGATGTTGGTCTTTGGTAATGGAGAACTCCAAGTCCAGGGATACACAGACTCGGATTTCATGTCCGATATAGATGATCGAAAGTCGACATCTGGGAGTCTGTTTGTGTGCAATGGTGGTGCTGTCAGCTGGAAGAGTTTCAAGCAAACAGTGATAGCAGATTCCACCATGGAAGCAGAATATATCGCTGCATCAGAAGCTGCGAAGGAAGCATTCTGGTACAAGAAGTTTGCTGCATAAAGATCGAAGTAATGCCATCAGATGCCATTCCTCTATACTGCGACAACAATGGCGCCATAGCCCTTGCTAAGGAGCCGAGGTCTCACCAGAAATTCCAAGCACATTGAGCGGCGATACCACCTCATCCGCGATTACCTCGAGAAAGGTTATGTCGAGGTCAAGAGAGTCAACTCCACAGATAATGTGGCAGACCCACTTACAAAGCCGTTGGGCCAGCAGAAGATCGAAGCCCACCTTGAGAAGATGGGACTTAGACTTGTAGCCAATTGGCTTTAGGACAAGTGGGAGATTGTTAGATATATGTGCCCTAGAAGCCAGAATTGGCTGACACTTGTAATACACTTCTAGGGGCAAAATTATAATTTTGACTATAAATAATAAAATGGGTTATTTTCTATCACATATGTGTATTTAGTGTCTGTGATACATCCTTTGAGTTAATGGTAATGATAATTCATATTTTCAAGAGTTGAAAATTTAAGACATGAATAATCATTATTAACTCATAAAATGCTCCCGACCATAGGATCATCATGAGGATGGTGATTGATCCGGAAGGTTGGTGTACAATCGCTTCTCTTTAGTAGATGAGTCTTGAGTCTACGGTGTGGAGACACCAGAGCGAGAGTACAGGTACTCGTTAGAGAACGAGGGCACTGAGCGTGACCACCTCGAGTAGTCATTAGGAAGTCTACCTTCTCGTCAATGACTGACTCGATGCTGCAGTAGTGTGTCTGGTTCTTTGACCTGAGGTGCATCGGCAGTTCACCTTGAGGGTGTTATAGTTTGACTACACCATTAACTCGGTCTCCTAGCCATTGGAAATTTCCTGAGGTGTATGTTGGCTATAGCATGTTCATTGTAGGAACTGGATTGCATCAAATATGGGAATCTATCTACCTCGGTGGATAGAGGAGCAGCCCTATGATGATCATGAGAATCAAGTCCATAAGCCCATGGCCATGGCAGAGTGAAATAATAGAAAGAGTTTCTATTTAGAGTTTTCACATTGGACTTGAATCGAATGATTACATTCATATGACAGAAAATTAGGGTTTGACAAGAGTTCACCTTAACCCTAATCTGATCGAGGCTCAAGATAGAGAAACTTAATCACATAGGTAGCTGCACCAAGAGGTTCGCATTTTCAGCTCTGATGGGTTGCCACCATATACTGCTAGGTGTCACTGGTGGATTTTGGGAAGCAATTAGAATGATTTAGATGATCGATCATTACTAGCTGTCTCGAATCAAAAGAGTTCTGATCCATCGAAAGGAGTTTCGATGATGTCGATGATAGAGATCATGACATATCCCATTACCATATGAGAACTGAACCTAACTGGGTCACACAAACAAGGGTTTGGATCTGGATGATCATCAATTGAACTAATCCAGTTCAATTGATCTGAATGAGATTCAATTAGGTTCAAGAAAATCATGCTAGCACACGATTGAAGCCTAAACGTTCTTCTTTTCAACAATCATTAAAGCTTGTCCTGACTGAGCCAAAATAGTTTTGAACTCACTCAGAAGGCCTTTTACTTGGTCTGACTGGAGCTTGTCCAGGTCAGAAAAGGATTGTCTTAATTTATGAGATAAATTTGAGACAACACCTATCATTTTCCGTCACCTACTAAATCTTATCTTTGGACTTTGGTCAAATGTTGACCTTTGACACTTAAACATCTGCCCATGTGTTATGCACCTATAGGAGAGAACATTGGGCTTTGTCCTCCTACTAAAAAGTAGAAGGGGAGGGGGTGCATGCTTAGGGAGGCGTGCACCCCATGAGGATGACGCCTGGAGTTCCATACAGATGGAACTCTAGGTTGCTTTATGGTTTCAAATTAGGTGGTGCCAAGGAGTCCTATTTGACCAGTCTTGGCACCACCTAAGGAGGATTATGAGGGACTCTAATCTGATTGGATCAGATGATGTCATCTCATCAATTAGATTTAGATCTGATTGCATAAAGAGCCATGATTGGCTAGGATGATGTGGCACTGCATGACGCAGCAGGGTCTATATAAACCCTATCTATGCCTAAAATAGAGAGCTTCTGCCCCTTGCCCAAGCCACAAAGTTTCTCTCCCTCCCTCTCCACACCATCTTCAGATCCTCTCTCTCCTTTCCATGCCCAAGAGAATTTGGGCTCGAGCTTGGTGCAATCCAAGCAAGAGAAAAGCAACAGAAAAGGAAGAAGGCAGCACTGCTGCAAGAAACAACGGCTGATCTTCAAAAGCCATTTTGAAGACCTTCAAGATCAGATTCAGATCTAATTTTTGGAGTATAGATTGAGAAGGAGAAGATCTCCAAATCTTATCCGAGTGGATACCGATAGAGGTCAGGCACTTGCATGGCTACATCTAGAACTTCAGGCAAACATCGAGATCATCACAGGATAATTGATTACCCAAAATATAGGTACAATTAAATTAGATTTAATTTATTTTTTATTTTATTTTATTAGATCGATAAGATCAGATCTAAAGAGTTTTAGATCTGATTTAGATCTAAGAAAAAAAATTTTGAAATATCTCTCTTGATCCAATCAGATTTGATCGAACCTGACCTAGGAAACAGGATTTTTCCTTCACGGGCTACCTCTACCAGTTCGGTATCCTTAGGGATTGGATCCATAAGGGTCAGCGAGCCAAACTCTTAGAACCTATTGTCCAGGATTCTTTGGTGGACATTTGAATCAAACAAAACTCAGAAACAACCCTAAAAATCAAGGAAAATAAAGTGCAAAGCCTCTATGAAGAAAATGAAAGAACAATATGCCAAAGACATGAAAATAATCAAAGAAAAGGTCGTGAGACTAACCTAGATTGATCGAGAAGGGTAACGAGATGACTGGCATGATGGAAATCAAGCAGGAAAACACCTGTGAGCGGAGGGAACTGAGGAAGAAGTCGAAGCACTCTTGAGCAGAAGGAAGGAAACTAGAGGAAGAAGGAGAAGAACTCGGGAAAAGAATGGAACCCTGGAGAGAGAAAGCGAACTTAAATACCCTGCAAAGTCCAAGATGGTTATGATGGCAGGTCTTGTTTAGTCGATCTTCGCTAGACACGTGTCCCACTCACATGGCAGATTATTGACGATTGACAAAACCTTAATTGCATCATACTTGGGGCAGAGCTTTATAAGAGTTTTTCAAAAAACTATCTTTTTGGATCACCTCATATTGAGAAAGCTTCAGCTCCAGCACAGTAAATGCCAAAACTTTCCATCCAACGAGTACGGAAAATCAAATAAGAATTTTGGCAGTCACATATTTTTACTTCCTTTCTTCGAACTTCAAACTCGAGAGTAGAGGGACTATTGTTGGGGTTAAACCCGCTCCTGTCAAAGTTCGACCTATTATCTGATCCCAAGATAATCCCAAGATGGCTGACCTTCAACCTATCCATTGATCTTCTAGACTGCATAAGTAAACTCCAAAGCCCGCAAGGCATTATAGACTTCACTTAGAACAGCTTGAATAGTAAAAATGGTTATCTCTCACTTAACGGTAAAACTTGGGTATTAGAACCCAGTCACTCCAACTTTATTTAGTGACATGCTGTGAAGCCAGCCGAATTCCTCGATTATAAGTGGTTGGCTCTAGTCAGACTCCTTCGGGACGAACTTGAACAATGAAGGTAGTCGCTCAAGTAGTTGACTAAGTATTCAATCCTCAGGTAGGCCGACTTGACCAATCTCTAAGCTAGCCGAATTCCTTCCTAATCAGATTTCCTTCAAGCCAAATCATGCCATCATAGATTGAATCCAACGATAAGAATAACTTTCTAGCAGAGTTCCCCTTCAGGCGGACTTCTACACCTTATTAAAACTTGCAGACCTTGGCACTCTCATATCCAGAATCTCGAGTATATACACTAGAGTTATTAGAAGGACTTCATCTGGATTCCTTACCAAAGGACCTGGCCACAATTCTGAGCCGGTTATTCCGCTGTCTTTATAAACCTACAATCCAAAGAAGCTCTTCCCAGTCGAATTCCTTCCTATCGCCAACCAAGCTCCTTCCAGTCGTCCAAAAGGCTCCCTCCAGTCGAACTCCTTCTCAGTCGCCAAGAAGAGCTTCTTCCGATCAAACTCTCTATGGTCACCCAGAAGGATCCCATCGTCTATGCAAATTCAACCCCTAGATCAATGCAAGTCAATGTACATGTAGACGACCTCGAAGAAGTATGAACTTTTCTAGACCTGTTGTAATCAAAGCCCTTCACTGCTGGTAACTGCTCCATCCGAACTCTAGTCATTGATCTCCAATAGACTAGCACATCACGACAATGGACATTACCCTCCATAACAAACTCTACGTGGCCCCAAATAGCCCACTACCAGGTAGTTGCGGCTGTCAATCATCAATCTATTATGAGCTCCATCTATATAAGAAATCCTTCAGATATGTTTTTTCTCTAAGCTTAAAACTCTGCTAAAATTTTCTGAGCACTCCATTTCTGTGGACGGAGAACTGACTTAACCATCGGAGGATCCAGTCGGAGCCATCTCACCATCGATTTTAGACTTATTTTGTAGGTCCCGATGGCGACCCCATCTTCCTTAACTCCAGCTACTTTCGGCATCTGCAGTTTTCTATACCAACATATGCTATACTATGTACCAGGCCTGATATTGCTTATGCCTTAGGCATAGCAAGTAGATTTTAGGCTGATCCAAGAGAAGATCGTTAGAAAGCAGTGAAAAATATTCTTAAGTACTTGAGAAGGATGAAAGATATTTTTCTAGTATATGGAGGATCTGATCTTAAACTAGAAGAATATTCTGACTCTAGTTTTTAATCAAATCTAGATGATAGCAAATTCATTTCAAGATGTCTCTACTCTAAATGATGGAGCAGTGAGTTGAAAAAGTTTCAAGTAGTAAACTGTAGCTGACTCAACCATTGAGATAGACTACATAGCTGCGAGTGAAGCCATCAAGAAAGCTATCTGAATGAATTCATTACTAAATTAGATATTGCTCCTGAGATCGAGAATCCAGTATCACTTTATTATGATAATACTAAAGCTATTGCTCAAGCAAAGGAACCAAGATCTCATTATAAATCCAAGCACATTCTAAGATACTTCCATCTCGTTCGAGAGATTGTCAAAAGATAAGATGTTATCATTGAACAAGTAAAAATAAAGAACAATATAGCAGACCCATTCACTAAAGCTCACAGTAGCAGTTCGATTGCCACCTCAATGGTATGGGGTTAAAATATAAGGATGATTGGCTTTAGTGCAAGTGGGAGATTGAAAGAGTTATACCCAAGAAGCTAATCATAATTTGTATAGCAAGGAATTTTTTTGATCTTTTTGCTCATATACATGATATTTTTATTATTAGATATATATGCCCTAGAAGCCAGAATTGGCTGACACTTGTAATACACTTCTAAGGGCAAAATTATAATTTTGACTAATATCAATAAAATGGGTTATTTTCTATCACATATGTGTATTTAGTGTCTGTGATACATCCTTTGAGTTAATGGTAATGATAATTCATATTTTCAAGAGTTGAAAATTTAAGACATGAATAATCATTGTTAACTCATAAAATGCTCCCGACCATAGGATCATCACGAGGATGATGATTGATTCGGAAGGTTGGTGTACAATCGCTTCTCTTTAGTAGATGAGTCTTGAGTCTACGGTGTGGAGACACCGGAGCGAGAGTACAGGTACTCGTTAGAGAACGAGGGCACTGAGCGTGACCACCTCGAGTAGTCATTAGGGAGTCTACCTTCTCGTCAATGACTGACTCGATGCTGCAGTAGTGTGTCTGGTTCTTTGACCTGAGGTGCATCGGCAGTTCACCTTGAGGGTGTTATAGTTTGACTACACCATTACTCGATCTCCTAGCCATATGGAACCCTGAGGTGTATGTTGGCTATAGCATGTTCATTGTAGGAACTGGATGGCATCAAGATGGAATCTATCTACCTCGGTGGTAGAGGAGCAGCCCTATGATAATCATGAGAATCAAGTCCAGAAGTCCATGGCCATGGTAGAGTGAAATAATAGAAAGAGTTTCTATTTAGATTTTTACATCGAACTCGAATCGAATGATTACATCATATGACAGAAGACTAGGGTTTGACGAGTTTACCTTAACCCTAATCTGATCGAGGCTCAAGATAGAAGAACTTAATCACACAGGTAGCTGCACCAAGAGGTTCGCATTCAGCTCTGATGGGTTGCCACCATATACTGCTAGGTGTCACTGGTGGATTTTGGGAGCAATTAGAATGATTTAGATGATCGATCATTCTAGCTGTTCGAATCAGAAGAGTTCTGATCCATCGAAAGGAGTTTCGATGATGTCGATGATAGAGATCATGACATATCCCATTACCATACAGAACTGAACCTAACTGGATCACACAAATAAGGGTTTGAATCTGGTGATCATCAATTGAACTGATCCAGTTCAATTGATCTGAATGAGATTCAATTAGGTTCAAGGAAAATCGTGCTAGCACTCGATTGAACCTAACGTTCTTCTTTTGCTATCATAAATAAGTTGTCCTGACTGAGCCAAAGGAGTTTGTGCTCAATCAGAGGCCTTCATATGGTCTGACTGGAGGTTGTCCAAGTCAGAAAAGGTTGTCTTATTTTGTAAGACATTACCTGCCATTTTTGGTCACCTGCCATTTCTTGTTCTTTGACTTTGGTCAAAAGTCTACCTTTGACTGGTCAAATGTTGACCATTGACACTTTGACTTTTGACCACATGTCATGCACCTATTGGAGAGCTGGTGGGGGCCTGTCCCCCTGCCAGAACCTGGCAAGGAAGGAGGGCGCATGCCACCCTAGGCGTGTGCCCAAGTTGGAGGCGCCTAGGAGTCCTTGTTGGACAAGGACTCCATCTCCTTTTTGGATTCCAATTAGAGTTCTCCTAAGAACCAACTTTGACTGGTCTTAGGCACCCTCTAACGGAGGAATTCAGGGAGACTCTATTCCCAGACCAGAGTGGATGTAGAGGCCAGGCGCTTGCGTGGCTAGATCCAGAACCTTCCGCTGCATACAGGATCATCAACGGGTAATAGGATTACCCAATATCAAGGTAAATTAAATTTGATTTAATTTATCTTATTTTATTTTATTTATTAAAATAATAAGAATCAGATCTAAAATATTTCAAGATCTGATTTAGATCAAAGAAAAAAATTTTTGAAATATATCTCTTGATCTGATCAGATCTGAACGAACCTGGACCGGGAAATCAGGATTTTCCTTCAACTGGTATCAGAGCCAAGGTTCTAAAAGTATTTAGATCTAATTTTAAATTTATTTTAATTAAAAAATAAATGATTTTAGATGTCACATGAGATGTGATCAGATCTGAAATCAGAAAAAATTAAAATTAAATGATTTGGATCTAAGATTAGAAAATATGCATGACTAGTTCTAAAATAGAATAGTTCTATAGAATAGTCTTGCATGTTTTTGATTTAATCTGATTAAATCATATTTTAGATCTATTTATTTACTATTTTTTGATATTATAAGTGTTATAATAACATCTAAAAAATAGCAAATAAAATTATTTAATTTTAAATATCATATGAGATATGATTGATGCATGTCTAGACTAGTTGTAGAATAGTTCTACATAATTATCTAGATTAGAATTTATTTTGATTAGATCAATTTAAATCTAATTTTTTAGATTATTATGAGATAATTTAGATCTAAAAATATGCATGATTCGATACATGAGATGTATGCAAAATATGCCATGATTAGATCTGATTTATATATGAGATATATGATATAGATCTAAAACTATTTTGTAGTATTGCATGTTCCTGATTAAGGCGTTCCTCTTGGCCGTCCGGATCATAAGAACGAAGAAGGGTTTAAAGGCCCTCTCTTTCCATTCGATGGGGTGTTCTTATGATGTGTAGGGGTGCTGCGTGTTCGTCCTTAATCAGAAATCCAAAACTTACTTTCTGCAAAACCCTAGATCCTGAAACCCTAGGATTTATTGTGCATATTTTGTTTATGAACCCTACTTAATTAAAAATTAAGATTATGGAATATCAATTAGGTCTAAAATTGAGAATTTTAGATCTAAGACATATTCATAATACTGGGTTCGGGCTTGGGTAGCTCAATTAGGTCTAAGCGGTTGATCAAACCGAATCAAGAGTTGGTTAGATGGGATCAACAATGCTTAAATTAATCGGCCTAATAGGATTAAGTCTGGGTCAAGATCGAGTCACGATCAAGCAAGACCTAATTAGGCTCAGAGGTTAGAGTCTGGATTGTAGGCTAACCCAATTGGTTCTGGCTCAACAATTTGGTGTCTAAGGTAAGTTTGGCACATACGACCGACTGATTTTTAATTGGAAGCTACTCGACCTGAATGCATTCTTGTACGAGTTAATGGCATATTCCTTCCACCGATCTCACTTACCTGGCCATATCTGTTGACACAGTTCTGATCTGAGGTGGTCAATAATCCGAGCTAACCCATGCCACTAGGTTAGTCATAATTGTTATGACTATGACAAGTCTAGTTTAATGAGACCTGAATCAATTCTCCCTAAGAAAAGATTAAGTCTGAGGTCTTCCACCATTGTAGATGTGCGGGCCCTTCCCGGGGTTGATTGTTCTCGGCTGGATACAGTGGCTCAGTTGCACCGGGAAGATGCAACCATGTCTATTAGGCATTGGATGCTATGGGCTGGAGGATGAGTTGGGCTCAATATTTTGGATACGGTGAGAGACTCAATTAGGAACCCAGTCTATGCAAATGGTGGGTCTGACTTAACTAAGGAGTGGATCAATATTTCGGATACGGTGAGATTCATGAATTAGAGACCAAGTTTGGGTGCACCATGATTAGAGAATCATTGAACAAGAGTTGTTCACTCATTGGCTAACCCATCACCAATAACTGTTAGGTGAGGTGATGAGTCAGTTGGTGAGACCGCACCACCCACTAGAAATCATTAATCATGGAGATTTTTGCATCTCTACAGAGGGAGTGTAGGGATCCGAGAAAATAGTGGAAGCTAATTTATTTAAAAATAAAATTCTAAACAAATTGGTCAAGTCAAAATTATAAGTATCTAACTAGAATCTTTGACTCTCTATAGGAAAATGTCTGCGTCCAACCCATTGGCACGTATCCTGGACACACATAGACTGACTGGACCCAATTATAAAGATTGGCTCAGGAACTACAAAATAGTTTTGGGATTCCGAGAAGTTAACCCATGTACTAGGACCAGGACCCTCCCACCTTACCAGCCCGTCCATCCATTGAACAGAGAGCATCTCTGGAAAAATGGATAGACGAAGATAATAAGGCCAGATATTACATGTTGGGCTCGATGTCTGATGAGCTCCAGCGCCAACATGAAGATATCGGGACTGCTCGCCAAATGTTGGCTCACCTGCAGGAGATGTTTGGTGAACAGAGTCGCGCAGCCAAATATCAAGTCACGAAATGACTTTTTAAGGCTAAGATGCGTGATGGGCAGTCAGTCCAAGATCACTGTCTGACAATGATCAAGGACATGGAAGAGCTTGAGAAGCTCGGTGTGAAGTTAGACTTGGACCTGCAGAACGATATTATTCTGCAATCCTTGACTGATGCATATGGGCAATTCATCATGAATTACCACATGCATAAACTTCAAAATTCCTTGGCCGAATTAATGAATATGCTGGTTACCGCTGAGCTTTCTATGAAAGGTTCTAAAGGCTCAGTTCTTGCTATGGAATGGACTTCTTCCAAAAGAAAGTCTTATGGAAAGAAAAAGAAGTCTGCGAAAAAGCAGAAGGTGGAAGGAAGCAAAGAAGAAGAAGGCAGAAGCCGAAGAAAAAGGCCGATGTCAAAGGAAAGTATTTTCATTGCAACAGCGACGGCCATTGGAAGCGGAACTGCCCTACTTACCTGGCCACCCTGAAGAACAAGAAGGAAGGTCCTTCTGGAGGTATGCTCGTTATTGAGTCTAACCTTACGGTTTCTTCTGCATCCAGTTGGGTGCTTGACTCTGGTTCTAGTGCTCATCTGTGCACTTCCATGCAGGGTCTTGAGGATAGGAGGAGGTTGAGGGATGGAGACATGATCCTACGCATCGGTAATGGAGCAAGAGTTGCTGCAGTAGCCGTGGGAACATACCCTCTTCGATTACCATCTGGTTTAGACTTAGTTTTGAAAGACTGTTATTATGTGCCTGCAGCTAGCAGGAATTTGATTTCTGTTTCATGCTTAGCACAAGAAGGCTATGTGATTACCTTCTTTAAGGACCATTGTAACATTCTTTATGAAAGAAATAAAATTGCAAATGGTTTTCTTATTAATGGTCTTTATCAGCTACATATTGATGTACCTATTCTAACTATCGAGCAAAACGTGAATGCCAAACGACCTAGGGATAGTCCAAACGATAGATATCTATGGCACCTGAGATTAGGTCATATAGCAGAAGATAGGATCAACAAATTGGAGAAAAATGGGCTATTGAGTCCATTGACTTTCGAGTCATATCCAACTTGTGAATCCTGTCTTCAAGGCAAAATGACTAAACTCCCTTTTGTTGGACATGGGGAGAGGGCCACAGATCTCCTTGCCCTAGTACATACTGATGTGTGCGGCCCATTTGATGTGCCGGCTAGAGGCAATTTTGTCTACTTCATTACCTTTACCGATGATCTGTCTAGGTATGGGTATGTGTATCTTATGAGACACAAGTCTGAAGCTTTTGAAAAGTTCAAAGAATTCAGACATGAAGTAGAAAAACAAACTGGAAAACCCATTAAGGTTCTTCGATCAGATCGAGGAGGTGAATACCTTAGCCGGGAATTCCTAGACTATCTCAAGAAAAATGGCATAGTCTCTCAATGGACTCCACCAGGAACACCTCAACTCAACGGGGTTTCAGAATGGAGAAATCGGACTCTATTGGATATGGTTCGATCCATGATGAGCTTCACAGACCTCCCTGATTTTCTTTGGGGACACTCATTGTTAACTTCAATTTATCTACTGAATAGGGTTCCCTCTAAAACCGTTCCTACCACACCGTATGAGATATGGCATGGTAAGAAACCAAGTCTGAGTCATCTCAGAATTTGGGGTTGTCCGGCTCATGTCAAAAGACAACAAGCGGACAAGTTAGAGTTTAGGTCCTTTAGAGCTCGATTCATAGGATATCCTAAAGAGTCATTAGGATACTATTTCTACATTCCAGAAGACCACAATGTGATTGTGAGTCGACATGCCATCTTTCTTGAAAAATAGTTTATTCAAGATAGCGGCATTGGAAAGCAGATTAAGCTTGATGAGAAAGTCTCACAAGTACAACGAGCTAAGGACCAATTGGAACCAAATCAGGTTGAGCCAATAAGAACACTACCTCCTCCACCTCGTAGATCGGAAAGAGTTTTCCCGTCCCCCTGAAAGATACTTAGGTATTATTTCAGAGGAAGTAGAGAAATATGTTCCTCGTAGGTAATGGTGCTCATGGTGATGATCCCAAAACCTACAACGAGGCGATATCAGATATCGACTCCGAGAAATGGCTAGAGGCAATGCAGTCAGAAATTGACTCGATGCACTCAAACCAAGTCTGGACCTTGGTAGATCCACCAGAAGGTATAGTACCTATTGGGTGTAAATGGATCTTCAAGAGAAAGATTGGTGCAGATGGGAATGTGGAGACATTCAAGGCTAGACTAGTGGCAAAAGGTTATAGTCAACGCGAAGGCATTGACTATCAGGATACCTTTTCCCCAGTGGCTATGCTAAAATCCATCCGCACATTGCTTGCCTGTTGCAGCCTATTTCGATTATGAAATATGGCAAATGGACGTGAAAACGGCATTCTTAAATGGATATCTTGAGGAAGATATCTATATGGAACAGCCGCTAGGTTTCACATCCAGTGATACTGATCACAAGGTTTGCAAGCTGCAAAGGTCCATATATGGACTTAAGCAAGCATCTCGGAGCTGGAACACTCATTTCAATGATGTGATCAAAAAGTTTGGTTTCATCAAAAATGAAGAGGAACCATGTGTTTTCAAAAAGGTCAGTGGGAGCGCTGTTGTCTTCCTCGTATTGTACGTGGATGACATCCTCCTTATTGGGAATGATATTCCCATGTTGACAACAGTCAAATTATGGTTGTCCAAGGAATTCTCCATGAAAGACCTAGGTGAAGCATCCTTTATTCTAGGAATTAAGGTCTATAGGGATAGACCGAATAGGATGCTAGGACTTTCACAGAAGATGTACATAGAGAAAGTACTAAAGAGGTTTAGTATGGAAAACTCTAAGAGGGGATTAATACCCTTCAGACATGGTATTCATCTTTCCAAGAAGATGTGCCCCAGCACACCTGAGGAAATAGAACGCATGAGCAAGATCCCTTATGCTTCTGCAATAGGGAGCCTCATGTATGCCATGCTATGTACACGACCTGATATAGCCCATGCTGTGAGTGTCACAAGCAGATATCAGTCAAATCCAGGTGAAGAACACTGGACTTCTGTGAAATGTATCCTTAAGTACTTGAGAAGAACTAAGGATATGATGTTGGTCTTTGGTAATGGAGAACTCCAAGTCCAGGGATACACAGACTCGGATTTCATGTCCGATATAGATGATCGAAAGTCGACATCTGGGAGTCTGTTTGTGTGCAATGGTGGTGCTGTCAGCTGGAAGAGTTTCAAGCAAATGGTGATAGCAGATTCCACCATGGAAGCAGAATATATCGCTGCATCAGAGGCTGCGAAGGAAGCATTCTGGTACAAGAAGTTTGCTGCAGAAATTGGAGTAATGCCATCAGATGCCATTCCTCTATACTGCGACAACAATGGCGCCATAGCCCTTGCTAAGGAGCCGAGGTCTCACCAGAAATCCAAGCATATTGAGCGGCGATACCACCTCATCCGCGATTACCTCGAGAAGGGTTACGTCGAGGTCAAGAGAGTCAACTCCACAGATAATGTGGCAGACCCACTTACAAAGCCGTTGGGCCAGCAGAAGATCGAAGCCCACCTTGAGAAGATGGGACTTAGACTTGTAGCCAATTGGCTTTAGGACAAGTGGGAGATTGTTAGATATATGTGCCCTAGAAGCCAGAATTGGCTGACACTTGTAATACACTTCTAGGGGCAAAATTATAATTTTGACTAATATCAATAAAATGGATTAT